>JAODAL010039296.1:0-38157 GCA_025379985.1 Phyllomedusa bahiana
AAAAATTTTTTTTCCCGGTGAAAAAAGGGTTTTTTTCTTTGAGTCACCACAGCAGCAAAACAACGCTTAATTAACCCCTGGATGTAAATTGCGCCAAAGAATTGAGCAACCACAAACTACTAGCTTTGTAGCGTGTTACAATGGCGTGTTTTTTACGCTACACAACAAGAGAAAAAATTGTAATTAACCTTCGCTTGTGAATTATGCTACAGGAAAAATGTATTTTTTGGCGTTGAAAAAGACGGTTTCTTTGAGTCACCACAGCAGCAAAACAATGCTTAATTAACCCTTGGATGTAAATTGTGCCAAACAATTGAGCAACCACAAACTACCAGCCGCTATACTGATGCCTCTACCCTGTGTCAGTCACTGCACTGGTTGCCCATTCAGTACAGGATACAGTATAAACTCAGCATTCTCACTCATAAAGCTCTCCACAACACTGCCCCCCCCCTACATCTCCTCCCTCATCTCTGTCTACAACCCGACCCGCTCTCTCTGCTCTGCTGCTGATATCAGGTTACACTCATCAATCATCCGAACCTCTCATGCCCGCCTACAAGATTTCACACGTGCAGCACCAATTCTCTGGAACATGCTACCGTGGGTGATCAGGCACATTCACAACCCTCATAGTTTTAAGAGGGCCCTGAGAACACATCTTCTCAGTCTGGCCTACCAAGATCCCTAACTGCTATCACACACATTTGTCACTCCCTACACTAGGGCACTCACAGGCACTTATCTGTATATAGATGTACTGTCAGGGTGGCAGGGTCATCCATTTTTCATGTAAACCACCCCCTATTTATGAAACATGGCAGGAACATTGTAAACTTGGTACTTCTTACCGTTTGTTTCACCCATACACCCTAGTAGATTGTAAGCTCTTACGAGCAGGGCCCTCACACCTTGTGTCTCATCTGTAAGTACTTTTAATGTGTAATGTCTGTACGTTTACCCTTGAATTTGTAAAGTGCTGCGGAATATGTTGGCACTATATAAATAAAGATTATTATTATTATTACCAGCTTTGTAGCGTGTTACAATGGCGTGTTTTTTACAATACACAACAAGAGAAAAAATTGTAATTAACTTTCGCTTGTGAATTATGCTACAGGAAAAATGTATTTTTTGGCGGTGAAAAAGACGGTTTCTTTGAGTCACCACAGCAGCAAAACAACGCTTAATTAACCCCTGGATGTAAATTGCGCCAAACAATTGAGCAACCACAAACTACCAGCTTTGTAGCATGTTACAATGGCGTGTTTTTTACGCTACACAACAAGAGAAAAAATTGTAATTAACCTTCGCTTGTGAATTATGCTACAGGAAAAATTTATTTTTTGCCGGTGAAAAAGACGGTTTCTTTGAGTCACCACAGCAGCAAAACAACGCTTAATTAACCCCTGGATGTAAATTGCGCAAAAGAATTGAGCAGCCAAAAATGAAGTGGAAATTGTATTGTAAAAACGCTGTTTCTTTAAATGAATACAACAGGAACAGGCTTAGATCCCCCTTGGATATTCAATGTGCTGTGAGCAGATAGCATTAACATGTATATGCAGCTGCACTGGACGCACACTGGACTTCAGATCCAATACCCCAAAAAATCAGAAATAGAACGTTAAGAGAAGCAGTCTCTGAGACAAGCTGAGACACCCCCCAAAAATCGCTGTATGAAAATCAGTTCTTCAGTAAGAGCTATTACAAGCAGCCGCGGCAGCACCTTCCCTAATCAGTACAGTGAGAGGAGTGTGAGCTGCCAGCGTCGCGCCCGGACTTATATAGTGCGGTGACGTCACAGAATCCCGCCGGTCTCTGATTGGCTTCATCTCTGCACATGTCATGCAGGCTATGCCCTTCTTCCTCCCAGAATTCTTTGCCCCATGTAACGCCATGTGCTCGCAGCCATTTTATCAATCAAAAGCACACTTCGTTCACCCGAAGTACCCCAAAGATCGACTTCGTTCCGAACCGAAGTTTTCCTGAAATTCTAAATGAATTCCACTTCGTTAGAATCAATTCGCACATCTCTAAGTATAATACATGAGGAGATTGCACAAATGCAAAAATAACGATAAGACAACCACTCACACACCTTCAATATATGAGGGGGGTGGTTGCTGGTATTATAATTGCATATAGATAAGGTGATACAAAAGGGTGCCATTGATGCAGATACATGTGGTGCATTATGCTAGCTTAAAACCTATTAGGCCACTACTATTGCTCCCCAATACTTTTGGGCAAAAAAATTTGACATACTGGAAAAATATCAAATATGAGGTATTAGTTAATACAGTGGCCACTATTTGCAAGCTTACAAGCCCTGTCAAGGCTCCTCATTTCTTTCAAGTCCCTACACTAACAATTTACAGAAAAAACACAGAACAAATGGGACATTAATTACTCAAAAAACACAGAAACAAGGTGTCAATTTAATGTGCAGTCTAATTGTTCCCCTAATGGTGGGGTATGTGAGCTACTGCTCAGCAATCATCTGTACCTGTTTATCTTTCCCAAGTAGCATATGGGCCAGTGTTACCTCTCTACTGGGTTCAGTTTTCAATTCAGCCTTTGAGCTGTGAGTATGGCCTTGTTTCTGTGTTTTTTGATTAATTCATGTCCCATTTTTTCTGTGTTTTTTCTCATGTACATACTGACCCACAGAATAAGGCTATATATTTTGTGTTTTTTTTGGCAGGGGCGACACTTTGGGTGTATGGGGCAATGACATTTCTGTTAGCAGCCCTAAGAAAAATAATGATATATATAGTTTAAAGGTGAATAAAAATTAGTAGTCTTATGTATGCACATGAGATGATCCTCTAGCAGTCAGCTCACCATATTAGGGATCTCTCCACATACTCAGTTGCGAAAATGAAGAAAGACTAAGCATGTGTGTGTCCACTACAGTATATTTACTGAGGTGGACACAGTAAAGCTATTGAAAACAAACAGCAAGTGGTGCTATCCTATCATTATTCCTGGGATATCTGGTAATCTAAATTTTGTGTTACATGTAAAAATACAGAAAAAAAATTTCATCATTTTGAACTGAATTTAACTATGAACAATTCTCTTCAAGAAACAACCCTTTAAGGCTTAATACTTGGATACCTACTCATTAAGGCTTAGTCCCCAGACTATATGCACTGAATCAGTAAGCTGATAATTTAACTGTCAATTCCGATGTGTGCATATTTTTGTTTTTATGGCAAATCAGCTCATTTGCACTTAATTCCCGGAGACTTTGTGCTGGGCTTGCACTTATACACAGAAGCTAATGTGAAGATGTTGAGCTGCAATGTAAAGCACAGGTAAACAGCAGAAACCAGAGACTGGAGGCTCCCATCAGACTATGTTAATTGATCAAAATTGTGCCCTAAAGCAAAAACAAGGCAAACGAAATAAGTGCCAAGGAAACGTAACCCTTCAGCAGTGATATACATAATGTTTTTAGGTCACAGCTAGATACCTACTTAAACCATAAGATTTCTGCACTGAGAAGAAATCACCTTTGCATGGATTGGAATTTAAAGACCAGACACAGGTATTGTAATGCAGTGCATTTTGAAATGTTAGTTTTCCCAACCCCTCCCCCGCCCTTAAAAAATTATCATTTCTCCTTACAGAGAGAAGAGCTTCTCTGTGCCAATAAATGTCATCAGATAATCTGATTCCTTCAATAAAACAATGTAAGTGCATAATTTAACCTACGCAGAGAAACTGATGGCGGACAAATAATTTATGGATTTTAAACGTAGCTTCATGTAATCTGCGAAACAGACAAAATTAAAGAGACTTCCATCAGTTGGAAACATTCCATAATGAGAACCAAAAGAAGGAGGGCAATAAATGTCACCATTGTCAATAGATGTCTTAAACCTGCACGGAGTCAACATGCTGAAATTATCTCAGTCTCCTGCGGTTTAAGCACCTTGCAAGGTAGTTGTGTGTGATCAATTACTGTGGATTTAAATGAGAAGATAAGAAAAGCTTATGGTAATGCAGAGCATAGGCGAAAAAAATGTGAAATAACAATCCAAGAGCAGGAAATGGTCAAATTAGAGAGATTTTATCTATTGACAGCAAAGTTTATGAGTTGGATGCTTTTACTGAATTTACTGTGTGGAATTTATTGTCCTCGTGTGCATGATATTATGGTCATTATGAAGCACAATAAATCCACAGTATTATTATATTTATTACTAGTAGAAATAATAGGTTCACACCACATTTTTACCTCCTGATTTCTTCTTTTATCATGTTCAAAAATGGATGTCAAAAAGGACGGCGCAGAAAAAGACAACAGGGTGCCTATCCCATGACATCCTGCTGCCATAGACTTGCTTTGTAAAGAAAAAAAAGGATTTGTTTGAATTGTATTGTGCTGGAGAGAAGAAAAATAAGACAGTCCCCATTTGTCTGTCCAGTTAAAAAATGTGTCCTGATGGAAACCTGTCAAATGGAAACAAATGGACACGACCATTTTAGAGGTCCCAGTAACAACATTTGAAAAAATGTTTCTACATAGTTACAGAGTTATATAGTGGATAATGATGGAAAAAGAGCCATCAAGTCCAACGTATATAGTATGTTGATCCAGAAGAAGGCAAAAATCCCTGTGAGGCGTATGCTAATCGTACCATGAAAAAGTTAAAATTCCTTCCTGATCCATGAATCTGGTAATGAGAATAAATTCCAGGATCAACGTCCCATCTCCAGAATCCTGTAACTATAACCTGTTATATCTATGCCCTTCTTGAATTTAACTGGATGACGACCGTCCATTAATTGTAAACCGCCAGGCAGTGGTTATTTATCTGAGCACGGACGTTCTGGAACATCAATGCAGAGAATCTGTATGCTTACTGTGCAGCTGCATGAGTGGAGAGCCAGCTGTCAGTGTAAGTCAGCTCCCCACCAAGAAGGCAGGGACAGATTACTACTATCCCTGCTGTATATATAGTGCTCAATAAAAAAGACTATCTGGCTATGCACATCCCAAAAATTTTTTTTTTTTAAATAAGTATAGGTGCACACTGAAGAGGCAATAAGATACATATATTCCAAATGTCAGCGGCACACTATCAACTAAGAAAACATCAAAGGCATATAGGAATTTTAAGATTTTATATAATAATTATATTATAGTATTTATATTATAGTTTATAGATATATATTATATAATATTATATATATATATCTTATTGCCTCGCCAGTGTGCACCTATACCTATTTTTTTTCAAAAAATGTTTTTGAATGTGCATAGCCAGATAGTCTTTTTAGTCTGTATGAGGAGTGGCTGCCTCATTGGCTTTTTCCCTCTGCCCATCTCCACAGGTTTTAAATCAGTGCAGTGTGTTTAGTAGCTAGTCCTTTCACTTCCTGAAGTGTTGAAGTCTGAATAGACTCCAAGTGAGGGAACGTTTTAGTGTTATGACTCACCTGTGCTGGGATCCCCTTGACGAAATTGGGAGGTGAGCTTAAGCACTTTTGATCAAAATTGTGAACTAAGAACCCCAAATTTTCATATATCCTTAGCAGTAATGCATCTTTTAAAAAATTCCTATATGCCTTTGATGTTTTCTTAGTTGATAGTGTGCCGCTGACATTTGGAATATATGTATGTTATTGCCTCGCCAGTGTGCATCTAAACTTATTTTTTTCAAAAAATGTTTTTGGATGTGCAAAGCCAGATAGTCTTTTTAGTCTGTATGAGAAGTGGCTGCCTCATTGGCTTTTTGCACTCCGCCCATCTCCACAGGTTTTAAATCAGTGCAGTGTGTTTAGTAGCTAGTCCTTTTCACTCCCTGAAGTGTTGAAGTCTGAATAGGCTCCAAGAGAGGTAATGTTTCAGTGTTAGAACTCACATGTGCTGGGGTCCCCTTGATGAAATTGGGAGGTGAGCTGAAGCACTTTTGATCAAAATTGTGAACTAAGAACCCCAAATGTTCATATATCCTTAGCAGTAATGCATCTTTTAAAAAATTCCTATATGCCTTTGATGTTTTCTTAGTTGATAGTGTGGCGCTGACATTTGGAATATATGTATCTAATTGCCTCGCCAGTGTGCACCTTTACTTATTTTTTTCAAAAAATGTTTTTGGATGTGTAAAGCCAGAAAGTCTTTTTAGTCTGTATGAGGAGTGGCTGCCTCATTGGCTTTTTGCACTCCGCCCATCTCCACAGGTTTTAAATCAGTGCAGTGTGTTTAGTAGCTAGTCCTTTTCACTCCCTGAAGTGTTGAAGTCTGAATAGGTTCCAAGAGAGGTAATGTTTCAGTGTTAGGACTCACCTGTGCTGGGGTCCCCTTGACGAAATTGGGAGGTGAACTGAAGCACTTTTGATCAAAATTGTGAACTAAGAACCCCACATTTTCATATATCCTTAGCAGTAATGCATCTTTTAAAAAAATTCCTATATGCCTTTGATGTTTTCTTAGTTGATAGTGTGCCGCTGACATTGTATACACAAGTCTCCTGGCTTCCTGCTGCTCAGTAACTTCCTAATCTGCAAGATCTTAACAGACCCAAATAAGGTCTGTAGTCAGCATAGAGGATGTGTTTCCCCTGTAACTGAGGTTAATATATTAGCCCCAGCGGCACAAAAATAAATAAATAAAAATGTTCCACAAAGTTTTTTTTCTAACTTTATCGGGGGCACAATATGTAAAATAACATTTTTAGAAAAACACTCACACGCAAAAAATATTACTTAACAAAAAACCTGACAGCCCAAATCATAACTTTTAGTCCGATCCCGACAACCTTAAAGCTTTATATCATCTATATATGTGTCCATAACGGAAAAGTGACACAGGAAAACTTTAAGAAAATCCTTGACAAAAATAGATGCTTTATTCCCCGTCTAAAACATGACAAAGTAACAAACACAAAGACACTTACGTGTTACAGGCATCAGGTGCCCTTAAGCATAGCATGATCAGCATACGTTAGTGAGACAAAAACAAAGATGACACAATTACAAAACTTATTTTAGTGCCACTTTCACTGTTAAAAAAAATTAATAAATAAAATTATGTGAAAATCTTTTTTTTTCTTTTTCACTATTTTCTTTCTTATTAAATAAAAAATAGAATGGAAAAATGACACAAAAATAAATCCAAACATATCACAGAAAAAAGCGGAAGAAATCAATCTATCATTAACCTCTGCAATCTTCCCTTCCTCTTTTAACGAAACCATCTCTTGACCCCTCCTCACTGTCCAACTATCGCCCCATCTCACTGCTTCCTTTTGCCTCCAAACTCCTTGAACAGCATGTCTATCTTCAACTGTCCTCTCATCTCTCCTCCAACTCCCTCTTTGACCCACTCCAATCTGGCTTCCGACACCACCACTCTACCGAAACCACCCTAACCAAAGTCACCAACGACTTAGTAACTGCTAAAGCCTCACACCACTTTAGACTTGTCCTCTGCTTTTAACACTGTCGATCATTCCCTCCTGCTACAAATCCTCTCCTCCCACGGACTTAACCCTCTCTTGGATCTCCTCATGCCTCTTTGATCGGACATTCAGTGTCTCTCACTCCTGCACCACCTCCTCCTCTTACCCCCTCTCTGTTGGTGTCCCCCAGACAACAGTCCTGGGCCCACTACTCTTCTCTATCTACACTCTTGGCCTGGGTCAGCTCATAGCTTCTCACGGTTTTCAATACCACCTGTATGTGGACAACACCCAACTTTACATCTGCGGCCCTGATATTAGGGGCCATTCACATGCCGTTTTGGAATACGATTTTGGATCCATGTTGGATCCAATAATCACATCCCAAAATGCTGCGGCGATTGGATCCAACAACACTACGTTTTTAGATCATTGATGCATCAAATACACCCATTAAAAAAAAATTTAAAAAAAAGGGCCCTTCCATCTCCGGACCTAAAATTTGACAGTCAATTTTTGGGACAGATCGAAAATGGATCCCTTTTTTAAAAGAAATTTAAAATCAATTTTGCTTTTTTATTAGAGGCTTTTTTTGGGTCCTTTTGGTTTTCCAACAATGGATCCAAACACGTATCTAAAACATATTCCCCGGGAACCAACACCCCGGTGAACATCCCCTAACTCTCTCTCTCCCGGGCCCCCTGACGTCACGTCCATATCCCCCCTTTCTCCTCCCCCTCCTAAAACAAAATGTGAAAAAAAACGAATTCATCATTTTTTCCATCACCCACTCTATCTCTCACTGATTCTCTATCACGTCAACAACAATCCCCTGTCACCGTTCAGGGCAAACTCCCCTTAGGAAAACCCTTTTGACCCTATCTGTCTTAAAAAACCCACATCCAAACCCTCACCTCTGCCTCCCCGCCTCCACCTGAAAAAATCCGTGCATCTTTCTTCCTCAAGTTTGAGACACAAAAACGTTAGCCATGTCCTTGTCTTTTCTCACCTAACTACTGCAACATCCCTCCTGGGCCTCCCATCTGCACTCTTGTTTCCCTTAAAACCATTTTAAAACCTGCCCCCTCTCATCCACCAACTCCTCACTACTCCTCGCCTCTCCCCCTTTTTCAACCCCTTCAGGGCTACCCACTCCCCAGCCATCTATTAAAGGACAACCGACCACAAACCTCTCCAAAACCCCTTCCCCCCCTTTACATCTCGCCCTAAACCCCAATACCTCCCCTCTTGCAACTCCGCTCCTCACGGGACCTCTTCTCTCCTCCTCTTATCAGCTCCTCACATAACTGTCTCCAAGACTTTTCTCATGCTTCTCCCATTCTCTGGAACTCACTGACCCAACACATAACACTCTCCTCAACTTTCACCACCTTAAAAATCAACCTGAAAACCCAACTCTTCAGTTTGGTTAAACAAAAGATGGGCAAATTTGTTTCTAACAAAATCAAAGTTTGGGGTGATTGGGGGGGAACGAACGGTTTTTGTTGAAAAAAAGGGTTTCAGCACATGGCAAACAGGGGGCAATAATCTGGAGGAAAAAAGGTATATCCTACATGACAGTCAAGATGAACCCAAATCAGAGACCGGGGGGGTTTTCTTGACGTCCCCCGCACAAAATATGTCCGGCGCCATCCACTCCCACACCCTCTCACTGTACTGTTTTGGGGAACTGTTCCTGCTGCCACCACTGCTTATGATTCTCTACTAAAAACCACTTTTTACAGCTTTTTTTGGGGGGGTGTCAAGGGCTTTCTCAAGACTTTTCGTTCTAATTCTGATTTTGGGGTTTTGGGAACGAAGTCCAGTGTGTGTCCAATCACGCATATACATTTTAATGCTATCTGAGATTCTTGACACATTGAATATCCAAGGGGTTTTCTAAGCCTGTTCCTGCGTATTCATTTTAAAAAAAACACTTTTTACAATCCAAATCCCCCCCTTTAAATTTTTTGGGTTTCTCATTTATTTTTTGCAATTTAACCAGGATTAATTAAGCGTTTTCTCTTTTGTGGTCACTAAAAGAAACGTTTTTTTTTTCCCCCAAAGAAGAAATTTTGGGCCCGTACAAATTTTATATCCAAGGTTATTGCAATTTTTTCTGTTGTTGGTTCCGTAAAATACACGCCGTTTTAACACGCTACAAACTGGTAATTGTTGGCAGCATATTTTTTTGCACAATTTAATCCCAAAGGGTTTCAAGTATTTTTTTGCAGTTTTTACTTTTAAAAGAAACGTTCTTTTTACCGCCAAAAAAAAAAATTTTTCCGTAGCATAATTCATAACCAAGGTTAATTAAAAGTTTTTTTGTTTTGTGTTCCAAAAATACACGCGTTTAACACGCTACAAAACGGAATTTTTGGGACAATTTTTTTTTGCAATTTACATCCCAAGGTTAACTAATATTTTTCTGCAGTTTACTTAGTAAAAAAACGTTTTTTTTCACCCCAAAAAAGAAATTTTCCCCGTACATAAATTTTTATCTGAAATTAACTAAAGTTTTTTGTTTTTTTGTGCCCTAAAAAACCGCCGTTTTTAAAACGCCAAAACTGGTAATTGTTGGCAGCACATTTCTTTTGCACAATTTAATCCAAGGTAATAAGTATTTTTCTGCAGTTGTATTCAGTAAAAAAATGTTCTTTTTCACCGCCAAAGAAAAATTTTGTGTCCCAAATTCAAACTGAAGGGGAAATACAAATTTTTTTGTTTTTGGTTTTTCCAAAAAATAACCCTTTTTTAAAACCTACAAACTGGTTTTTGTTGGCACAATTCTTTTACAATTTACATCCATGGGATAACAAGTATTTTTTTTTGGGAGTTGTACTTAGTAAAATAAACTTTTTTTTTTACCCGCCAAAGAAGAAATTTTTCCTGACAAATTTAACTGAAGGTTTAAATTACAAATTTTTTTTTGTTGTTGGCTCCATAAAATACACGCCGTTTTAACACGCGCAAAGCTGGGAATTGTTGGCAACATTTCTTTTTTTCCAATTTACATCCAAGGGTTAACTAAGAAAATTTTTCTGCATTGTATTCAGAAAAAAAATTTTTTCTTTTTTCACCGCCAAAGAAAAATTTTGGCTGTACATAATTCATACTGAAGGGTTAAAAACAAGTTTTCTTTTGTTTGTTCCATGAAAAACACGCCGTTTTAAAACGCTGCAAACGGGGAATTGTTTTTCAGCACATTTTTTTGCACAATTTTCATCCAAGGGGTTTAAAAAAGATTTTTCTCAGTTGTATTTATTAAAATAAACCGTTTTTTTACCCCCAAAGAAAAAAATTTGGCTGTACTAATCATATCCGAAGGTTAAATTTCAAGTTTTTCTTTGTTGGTTTTTAAAATCACGCCATTTTTTCACGCTACAAAGCTGGTAATTTTGGGAGCAATTTCTTTTTTCACAATTTTAACATGGTTTTAAATAAGTATTTTTCTGCAGTTGTACTTAGTAAAAAAACATTCTTTTTTCAAAACCCCAAAAAAGAAATTTTTTCCCGATAAAAGGTTAATTACAAGTTAATAACAATTTTTTTTGTTTTTTGTTTCCGTAAAAACACCTGTTTTAACACCCTGCAAAGTGGGGAATTTTTGGAGCCATTTTTTTTGGCAATTTTCACCAAGGGGTTTAACTAAGTATTTTTCTGCATTGTATTCATTAAAAAAAAACGTTTTTTCACCGCCAAAGAAGAAATTTTTCCCTTTGCATAATTTTATATCCGAAGGGTTTTTTTTTAAATTTCAAGTTTTTTTTGTTGTTGTTTCCCAAAAAAACACCGTTTTAACACGCTACAAAGCTGGAATTGTTGGCAGCACAAATTTTTTTTGGGATTTTCATCCAAGGGTTTTAAATATTTTTTGCAGTTGTATTCAAAAAATAAACGTTTTTTTCCCGCCAAAGAAGAAAATTTTTGGCTGACATAATTCATATCCAAGGTTTAATTTCAAGTTTTTCTTTGTTGTGTTCCGTAAAATCACGCCGTTTTTTTCCGCTACAAAACTGGTAAATTTTGGGACATTTTTTTTTGCGCAATTTTTCATCCCAAAGGGTTAACTATTTTTTTCATTTTTTATTCATAAAAAAACCCTTCTTTTTTCAACCCCCAAAAAAAAATTTTTCCGTAGTATAATTCATACCAAGGTTAATTACAAGTTTTTCTGTTGAGTACCATAAAAACATCCGTTTTAAAAACCGCAAAGCTGGTAAATTTTTGGCAGCACTTTCTTTTGCGCAATTTACTCCATGGGTTAACTAAGTATTTTTCCCCAGTTCTATTTATTAAAATAAAAACTTTTTTTCACCACCAAAAAGAAATTTTGCCGTAGAAGTTCATATCCGAAGGGGTTAATTCAATTTTTTCTGTTGTTGTATTCCTAAAATACACGCCGTTTTTAAACGCAAAAAACTGGTAATTTTTGGGCACATTTTTTTTTGTGCAATTTCACCCAAAAGGGTTAACCAAGATTTTTCTGCTATTAGCAAATTCTACCAAGGCTAATTAACCTGTTTGTTTAAATATTCATAAAAACACAGTGTTTTTAAAGGGCCTACAATTACTTTTTTTCCTGCCCTTTGGGGAACCAATAATACCGGGGTTTTCCCCCAACTTGTTAGGGTTCTTTTGGGAGTCAAATACAAGTTTATTTATCATAACAGAATCTTCATCAAACAGTGTCTTAATTTTAGAACAAACAGTATTCAAAACCAGGTGGCAGGGCTCTTCACCTGTGAGTGGCAGGGCCAAATATTCCTGGACAACCCAGTCGCAGCACAAAAGGGGACTCGCAGTGGGGGCACTTGGGAGGCCCAAAACCTCCGCTGTCATCTAGCGGCCGTGTTTTTTCAGCAACCCAAGGGTTCTTTTGGGTTTTTGCTGGGTCAACCTTCCTCCCAGATGACACTGACAACCCCACCAAAAGGTCGGGGGAACTTTCAACACAACCCTTATTTTGGCAGGGCCCGGGAGTGGGTCACGGCCCTCACTGTCCTAACCCGCCTCTGTCCCATCCGGTTCCCTAGCCGAGATCAAATATGTGGTCGGGCTCAGCGCCACTATAACGGATAACAATTTTTAGGGGGCAGTCAGCACTACTTGACAGCGAAAAATGGGGCCAAAATCCCCTGCTTTTTTGCTAGGGGCAAGGTATAGATGTGGAAGTGGCATGGGAGGTCATGTTTTTGAGGGGCACTTTTGTATACCAAGACCGGGGATGAAAAGCATGACAGAAACACAAAACGATGATGATTAACCACCGCACTTTAGCCGGATAACAAGGGATCAACACGTCAGAAAGAGGCGGCAGCTTGCGCGCAGGGACGGCGCAGCCAACAAGTGGGTTGTGTTCCCCGGAGTCACAGGGAGCAGCATGGAGGTCAGGAGCCAACGCCCACGGGTAAAAACCCCTTCACAGGTCCCAAAAAAGTAGCGGCACAGGGGAAACGAAGCAGGGGCAGTACAAATCAGTGCGAGCTTTGGGTTAAATCAATACCGGGCGGTTGGCAGTTTATTTCTAAGACACCGGAGGACCGAAATGGGGATATTAGAATTTGGGGAGAAAAATGAAGTGGGCCAGGGGGGGTAACTTGCACCACGGCCCTGCTCAACACATTAGCGTCACCATCCTGGGCCCGGAAAACGTCTTAGAGTGGGTTTCCATCCGCCGCCACCGCAGCAGCACAGCCCCAGTGGCACGCAGCCATTTCAGCACAAAACTTTCCCCCACCTCTGCAGAAGGGAGCTGTTTTTCTTTGACATCATCTCCCGGGGCCCCCAAAGCCCCGCCCTCGCTACTTGGGGGCCACATCGTTTAGCGAGGCGATTGCAAAAAGGGCAACATATGCGTCCAACCATCCAAAAGTGCAGAAGCGACCCTGCTCCTGCCAAGTTGTTGGTACTGCATCCCTCCCTTTTCCCAAAAGGGGACTCTGCACCGTTTAAGAAAATAAGGGTTTCCGAGCCGGGGATAGAGTTCCAACCCGTAATTTCTTTTCCAAAAAGGCGTACCACACTTTATAAATATGTAGAACAAAATGGTTGTCCTTTAGCTATCGGTTTGTTTTTCCCAAGTCACGGCAGCGCGGACTCTGGACTGTAACTAAAGGGCAGGGCCAGTACATGTCCTTTACGGCCCACTGGGGGAATGGCTTCCTGCCCAGGCACACCAACAACTTTTACAGAGATGCCACTTTCTCCTCCACGTTTTTAAAACTGCGGTTCCTCCGCCAATGTCCGCCTCCTCCTCCTCCACCACCACCAACCATCTCAGTCTCCAAAAGTACTGCCCCCAACATACCACATGTGTAGGGCCAGCGGTGTCCCACGCAGTTCTCACCGGGCTTGCCTCGGCGAACAAAAGTCACACAGGGGAGGAACTGCTCCGCATCATGCAGCAAAAAATCGATGTTTTGGCTTTCTCCGCACCAACTGCAAAACAGAACCATGGTGGACAGACAATGGGAGAAAC
The DNA here is from genome assembly GCA_025379985.1 of Phyllomedusa bahiana. NCBI lineage: Eukaryota > Metazoa > Chordata > Amphibia > Anura > Hylidae > Phyllomedusa > Phyllomedusa bahiana. Next base: position 13,900 of record JAODAL010039296.1, read on the forward strand.
ATGGTGTCCGTGCTGCACCGAGGAGATGGTCCATGCGCCCTGCATGGCGCACGGGTTTAATCTGGTTGTGAAAAGGTTTTCCCGAAGTCTTCCACCGATCTTCAGAAGATTCTGGGAAAATGGCCAGGAAACTGTGCATGCACTTCATCCATTCCTTTCAAAGCCAGGAATTTGGAGCGGCAGAACGGCCTCCCCCAACACATTCTGAAAATGCGATGTTTTCCACCCTTTTGGGAAATTTCCCGCCTGCACATGTTGGACCGACTGTATGAACAGAGAAATGCCATTAACGATTTTTTGATGATCCCGGCGGACAGGGGTACTCCCCTGTGTAACTTTGATGTCAGCCAGTGCAGCTCATGCGTGAACACCTGCTGTTTGCTGAGGCCATTTGAGGGGCGACTTATTTGTCATCTTCAGGACTACGGATGAATAACGTCATTCCACTGCTTCATGTCCTGGAACAATGCTGAAAAATCTGTCTGGGCAGGGGGCTGGAGACGTGGCGACTACAAACTCGCGGCCACATGAGTCCGGTGGGGACTGATCTGGAGGAGGAGGACATTTTAGCTGAAGCATTGTCTTGTGAAATGAGTGGATTTTCTACCCAGGTGACAAGAGAGGAAGAGCTGGAGCAGCTGGAGGAGGTAAATGGATATGAGGAAGACAAGGCAGATGACCCGCAAGCGCCATGGCAGTATACAGTGGAGATGGAGGCAGGGAGCCCCTCGGAGTCACTTGTGCAGATGGCCCGCAGCATGCTGATTTGCCTGGCTAGTGACAGCCGAATAGTCAACATCCGGCAGAGGGATGACTTCTGGCTCTCCACCCAATTTGGGCCCTCGCTACCGGGCCAAAATGGGAGCCTTTTTTCCCCGCTGCTGAGAGGAGTACAAACTCAAATACTATAGGAAATCCTCCGTAATCAGTGGCCGCTGCCTATGTGCGGTATCGTCCCTCCTCTGACAGGTCTGACCGGGGGGGGCTTCAGCGCTCACGAAATAAATGCCTCGGCTGCTGGGGGGGGTGGGGGGATAGGAGCAAACCAGTCCATGAGCAGCAACCTATGTCTGGAGTCACTGATGCAGACTTTCTTCACCCGCCTATGAGGAGGGGAGTCGCCAGCAGCACAGCAGGACCTGGAGCAGTCCCTGAACAGGTGGTGCCTACTTGGACAGCACTCTGCCACCCCAGTTAGAAGATCTGCTGGGGCTACGGGCAGCCAAACTGGATGTGTTTGGCCCACAACTTGCCCAGTTGCAGTGGAGAAGCGTCCTGCCCGGCCAATAGTGTGGCATCAGAAACGGGTGTTCAGTGCGGGGGCCCTCGTTACCACAATGAGAACCCGCTTGTCCATGGGAAATGTGGAATGACTGACCTTTGTCAAGATGAATCAGGGGTGGATAGGCCAGGATTTCCCCACACCAATGCCTTAGGGTCAGACTACATCAGGGCCCTGACGCCTCACCCAAACGTGAAAATGAGTCTGGGTTCAAACTACCTGCCTCAGCCACTATTCTGATGCCACCACCCGCCTGATGCCACACATCTGCTGACAGTTTCTATATCTGCCTACCACCATCTTTACCAGGGAGTGGTATTGCCACCCACCTCCACACTCTGTCATTGTGCCACTCTATGACCTCATGCTGCTGCTGCTGTTGCTGGTGCCGTGACATCCACACTGTGTAATTGGGCCACTCTCTGACCTCATGCTGGGTTGCTGTTGTTGCTGCTGCGGTCACCTCACACCCGTCATTGTGCCACTCTCTGACCTCATGCTGTTGCTCCTGCCATCACCTCCACTCTCTGTCTTTGTGCCACTCTGTGGCCAACTCCTGTTGGTGCCACCTCCACACTCTGTCATTGTGCCACTCTGTGGCCTACTCCTGTTTTTGCCACCTCCAGAATGTCATTGTGCCACTGTCTGACCTCATGCTGCTGCTGTGGCTGTTACCGTGACCTCCACACTCAGTCATTGTGCCACTGTCTTACCTCATGCTGCTGCTGTGGCTGCTGCCGTGCCATCCACACTGTGTCATTGTCCACTCTGTGCCTACTCTGTTTTGCCACCTCCAGAATGTCATTGTGCCACTGCATGACCTCATGCTGCTGTTGTGGCTGCTGCCATGCCCTCCACACTGTGTCAATTTTGCCACTTCCTGTGGCCTACTCCTGTTTTTGCCCCCTCCAGAATGTCATTGTGCCACTGTCTGACCTCATGCTGCTGCTGTGGCTGCTTTCATGCCCTCCACACTGTGTCATAGTGCCACTCTCTGACCTCATGCTGCTGCTGGTGTCAGCTCCACTCTCTGTCATTGTGCCACTCTGTGGCCCACTACTGTTTTGCCACCCTCCAGAATGTCATTGTGCCCCTGCCTGACCTCATGTGCTGCTGTGGCTGCTGCCCTGCCCCCCACACTGTGTCATTGTGCCACTCTGTGGGCCCACTCCTGTTTTTGCCACCTCCAGAATATCATTGTGCCACTGCCTGACCTCATGCTGCTGCTTTTGGCTGCTGCCGTGCCCTCCATACTGTGTCATTGTGCCACTCTGTGGCCTACTACTGTTTTGCCACCTCCAGAATGTCATTGTGCCACTGTCTGACCTCATGCTGCTGCTGTGACTGCTGCCGTGACCTCCACTCTCTGTCATTGTGCCACTCTCTGACCTCATGCTGCTGCTGTCATCACCTCCACTCTCTGTCTTTGTGCCACTCTGTGGCCTACTACTGTGTTGCCACCTCCAGAATGTCATTGTGCCACTGGCTGACCTAATGCTGCTGCTAAGGCTGCTGCCGTGACCTCCAAACTGTGTCATTGTGCCACTCTGTGGCCTACTCCTGTTTTTGCCACCTCCAGAATGTCATTGTGCCACTGTCTGACCTCATGCTGCGCTGTGCTGATGCCGTTTAAACCCACACACTGTGTCATTTTTGCCACTTCCCGGCCTACTCCTGCTTTTGCCCCCTCCAGAATTTCATTGTGCACTGTCTGACCTCATGCTGCTGCTGTAGCTGCTGCTGTGCCCTCCACACTGTTTAATTGTGCCACTCTGTGACCTCATGCTGCTGCTGCCGTCACCTCCACTCTCTGTCATTGTGCCACTCTGTGGCCTACTACTGTTTTGCCACCTCCAGAATGTCATTGTGCCACTGCCTGACCTCATGCTGCTGCTGTGGCTGCTTCCATGCCCTCCATACTGTGTCATTGTGCCACTCTGTGGCCTACTCCTGTTTTTGCCACCTCCAGAATGTCATTGTGCCACTCTCTGACCTCATACTGCTGCTGTGGCTGCTGCTGTGACCTCCACTCTCTGTCATTGTGCCACTCTCTGACCTCATGCTGCTGCTTTCCATCACCTCCACTCTCTGTAATTGTGCCACTCTGTGGCCTACTACTGTTTTGCCACCTCCAGAATGTCATTGTTCCACTGCCTGACCTCATGCTGCTGTGGCTGCTGCCGTGCCCTCCACACTGTGTAATTGTGCCACTCCCGTGGCCTACCCTGTTTTTGCCACCTCCAGAATGTCATTGTGACACTGCCTGACCTCATGCTGCTGCTGTGGCTGCTGCCGTGCCCTCCACACTGTGTCATTGTGCCACTCTGTGGCCTACTCCTGTTTTTGCCACCTCCAGAATGTCATTGTGCCACTGTCTGACCTCATGCTGCTGCTGTAGCTGTTGCTGTGACCTCTACTCTCTGTCATTGTGCCACTGTCTGATCTAATGCTGCTGCTGCCGTGACATCCACTCTCTGTCATTGTGCCACTCTGTGGCCTACTACTGTTTTGCCACCTCCAGAATGTCATTGTGCCACTGCCTGACCTCATGCTGCTGCTGTGGCTGCTGCCGTGCCCTCCACACAATGTCATTGTGCCACTATGTGGCCTACTCCGGTTTTTGCCACCTCCAGAAAGTCATTGTGCCACTGTCTGACCGCATGCTGCTGCGGTGGCTGCTGCCGTGATGTCCACTCTCTGTCATTGTGCCACTTTCTGACCTCATGCTGTTGCTGTAGCTGCTGCCGTGCCCTCCACACTGTGTCATTGTGCCACTCTGTGGCCTACTCCTGTTTTTCCCATGCCACCTCCAGAATATCATTGTGCCACTCTCTGACCTCATGCTTTCTGTGGCTTTCTGCCGTCACCTTTCCCCACTCTTCACGTGTTTTCCACTTGAGCCCTGATCTTGTTTTTTTTCCAGCTGGCGCTGCCATGACTTTATTAGGCTACATTCCCGCTTAAGTTTTTTGGTCAGTTTTGCCCTCTTAAGTGCCCAAGGAATTTTATAGTGAAGCGATTCTAAGAGCGGCGGCAGTCATATGCGTGTCATACTAAAACACAACATTGTATGAAGACCAAACCAAGCTCCCTCTGCATATTTAAGCATGGCACAACATTCTACAGCACCCTGCAGGCTCTGTGCAGCCTGGAAATAGCTGTTTTATAACGCGATTCGTCCCGAAGCAATACGGACCAAAACAAATTTTGACGGAAAATTCGGCGAAGTCACCAAATCGAATTTTTGAGAAATTCGCCCATCTCTAGTTATAACCTACAATAACCCCACCACCCGTACACCACCCAACAAACATGTCTGCCCCTCACCTTCCGTCTTTTTCCTCCTTCCTTGTAGATTTTAAAGGGGTTTTGCAATGAAGTGAGTTCCTTACCTCTTATCTGCTCAGGAGAGAAGATTAACTTAGCATGCTGAGTCACGGGGGAGAGAGAAGAGGGGGAGTGATCAGAGAGTGAGGGAGTAGGGAGAGTGAAATGTTTACTCAAATAATTACATTACAACCAGTGGATTCTCTATACAAAAGACACAGGCTCATTCACTGCTTTTTGTCCCCAGTCCCTTGCAAGCTCCTTCATGTTCCCTGTCATCAGATAAGAAGTGCAGAGAACGCAAGCACGGCCAGATCAGCTCCTGTCACTGTCCTGGTCATGTCTAATGTAAATTGTCAGGAAATTAAGGGCATCGTAGTCAGGCTGTGGATCTCACAGGCTTCACTTTTTTTAATGACATATATTTAGAAAAGTGATTAAATACCCATTTTGGAAGATCCCACGTCAACATTACATCGTGGCAAAACCCCTTTAAGCCTTCTCGGTCAGGGTCCTCTCTCCCCTCTGTAACAGTTGTTAGTCAGTTATCGTAATCATTATACTTGTTTGACATATGTTATGTATGTAACTCCCCTTAAATGTACAGCACTTAGAAATTAATTGTGCTTTAAAATAAATAAGAACAATCATAAATAGAACAACCAAGTGTGAAACAATGTTATAGCATTAAAACCTGCGTGTACTAAAGAAATGAAAATGTGCCTGGTCAGGGAGGGGCTGGTAAATGAATTTGCCATCACATTTTGTGGCAAAAAGTTCCAAAGTCTAAAGCTATATTCATATTTATGCATCTGTGTGTTTTGTAAAAAATCTCCAACAAAGTAATACATCAATTAGTGTTGTTTTGTCCAGTAAAATGCCTGACAACATGACAAAATAATTCTAGTAAATGGGGTCTAATGGACACCTTTGTTATCCAGCATGTAAGAGATCTGGTATGGCTGTTGATTTTTAACAGAGCAGAATAATCATTATAGTGCAGACATAAAAGTATACTTAGGGTAGGGCCATAGAGCATAAACAAAATACTGGTCAGATTCTCTCTAAAGAATCCGGACAGTATTTTGTTGTCTTTTGCATGGTTTTGGGGGACAGTTCTGTCTGTGGTTTGCAGTTTCACCGTCCCCCTCAACCACTGAAATGAATTTTTCCCCCCAAAACCGGGGCGTAAGATTGTAAAGTACAAGCGTTTAAAACTGGGTGGTAAAAAAATTATAGGGTAAAAAACCCTGTTCTTGTAGATACTGAGCGGATTTTATCAAAGTCTATGGGTATGGTTGACAGTCAGCTTGCAGATGGTTTTCAAATTCGAAAGCCTTGCCGTTTGAACGTACCCTTATATTGTTATTTTTTATTGTAAATTTATCTTTACATTTTTTATTTTTTCGCCTATTAATACTTTTAAAAAAGGTTTTTTCTACGGCCACAGCCACTTGAGACTCACATTTTTTAGGTGGGAAACATAATAAGCTACCAACCCCAGAATTTTAAAAAACATGTCAAAAATGTGCAGTGATGCCAGAAATGCTTAACAGAACGTTAAGCAATATGGAGATTGCATGCTAGACCACTAACGATGGACACTTTCAGCACATATTATAAAGGTGTCTTGATTATTGTTGGAAAGCTTATTTTTCCCAAAAATTCCTTTAAAAATTTTGTTCATTATTTGGAGTTAAAAAAACAATTTTCGGGGCCCTTCGTGAGTGGAACCCTATATAAATTTTTTTAAAAATTTATTTTAAATTTTTTTAAATTTTAAATTTATTAATATTTGATACATAAATTACTTTTTATCATAAGTTTTGTGGGTTTTGTTTTATTATTAAATTACGTTATTAAAACTTAGGGTTTTTTTCTTGAATGTGACATAAACTTTTCTTCGAAGGCCCCCAATTTTATCAATTATTGTCCCCATTTTATGGTGTCCCCAGGTTACCATAAAAAAAGTATTCCATGGAACTACGGGGGGGCTACAAAAATGCCCTTTTCTGCGTGGGGCAAAGGAGTCCAGTTGATCTAGTTGCCCCCATTTACGGCTGTTTTTAATTCTGCAGCACCAAAAAACGGGCAACAGTTTTTGTGTTCATGCGGGGAAAAGTATACATTCTGTAATGGGGGAAAAAATTTCCAGTAGGAATATTTCCCCATAGAAGTCAAGGTCCCATCAAGGTATCTTTGTGAAAATTTTTTTGGATGTTAGGGAACCCGGGCATACTGGAAATCAATAAACTAAAGGGAAAAGACAACAGGAGCCCTGATTAGGCCAAAGTCTTCCCCCGCCTACTTCCTGTCCCACCTTAAATGGCGGCACAAAACCCTATCCTGAGTATGTATAAACAGACAAGACAGACAACACACAGGTCGGACAGAACAGGTTAAAAGCCAGAGAGAGCAATGCAGTACAAAATCGTAGGCAAATGGAAGGTCAGAGGACAGGCACAAAAGTAAGCAACTAAACAAGACTATAGAATTGAACACACCAGTTCAAGCCAAGACTATCAATGGCAAGGTACTCAAGGCAGGAGGAAAATTTAATAGGAAGTCAAGGACTCAGTTCAGAGTGTGATTGGACCGGCTCCCTGACATCCAGAGCACAGCCTGAATGATGCAGACAGTTGTCAATTACCCTTCGTCAAATTCATCTGTCACTCAGGACTAAGATAAAAGCAGACGGGTGTGGCAGGAAACCTGTCAATTACAATTAACCTAGCCAGAGAAAGCTGGAGCAGTGTTCAGACTAATGGCAGGAATAATACAAAAGGTACGGAAATAATAATCAACAGAGCATCCTGTGCTGTACCTCAAGGACAGCGGATGTCGCAGAAGCCCTAACGTTCACAGATGTTACAGGTGCCATGATGGATGAGCTGTTAAACTGCTATGTGAATGGGGCATTAGTTGTGCACTGTGGAGAAGACACAGTAAAATAGAACATTTATAAGCATATTCAACAAGACCAGTAATAGTTCATGCACATGGGTCAGTAATGCTATGATTTTTTCCTGCAGATCTGAATGCAGAAAATATGCATTACAGTAGTATGCACATGGCTCCCATCCACATGATTGGAGTTTCAAATTATAACATTTATGTTGCAGATTTTTACTGTAGATTTTAACGTTTTCAATAAACAGTGAAATCTGCTATAAAATCTATAGCAAATCACAGCAAAATCCTTATTTCCATCATATGTGGAAAGTAATATCTGCATGTAATATCACAGTAATATTTGCATGGATCCAAATGAGTATGTATCACAATGCACATGGAAGTTGAATCTTTATCCTATTGATTCTACTGGGAAACTCGTGTCAAGCATTTTTTATTTTTACTGCAATGATTTATCATGACTTCTTTGTCTTCTTGATGTGCATTTTGCATGAAATTCTGTGTTGAGTAGCCAATAAGGATGGATTGAATAGGGATTAATTCACAGCCAAATTCAGAGCATGAAAGGTGCAAATCTGTAACAAATATCCAGTGGTATGCCTCAAGAGGTCCAGTAAAGCCTGGACCGGAGTGTGGGGACAGCCTCCCACCCTCGCTACAGCCATCCCAGAAAAATAACCCATTTAAGCTGCATGACAGCTATACTAACAAAGCACATTAGCAACCCAACGTTACTGACTAAAGCACTCTTTTCCCCCACTGAGCTCCTGGGACTTTGGTGGCATCTACATTGCAGTTCTCCTGCTGCAGTTTGGCTAGATGCAAGATCTGAGATGTCCTGCTGGATTGGCCACCTTAACCTCTCTGGAAATTCCATACAGAATACAGCAATCTGCTTAGCATGTATCTGCCTTCTGCAATCTTAACTACTGGTTTCCTACAATATATATGTAAATATACACAGTTGTGCTCAAAACTTTACATACCATGGCAGAATTTTTGCTTTCTTGGCCTTTTTGGTTGGGTGAAGCCATTTATTGTCAAACTACTGTGTTTTCTCTTTTTAAATCATAATGACAACAAAAACATCCAAATGACCCTGATCAAAAGTTCACATATCCCAGTTCTTAATACTGTGTATTGCCCCCTCTAACATCAATGACAGCTTCAAGTCTTTTGTGGTAGTTGTGGATGAGGCTCTTTATTTTCTCAGATGATAAAGCTGCCCATTCTTCTTGACAAAAAGCCTCCAATTCCTGTAAATTCCTGAGCTGTCTTGCATGAACTGTGTGCTGGAGATCTCCCGAGAGTGGCTCTATGATATTGAGGTCAGGAGACTGAGGTGGCCACTAGTGTTGAGCGATTATTATTGACAAAGTTGAAATTGGCACGGTTTTTATGTTGATCGGATTTTTTCGATCACTCGATAATTTAGGTGAAAATCTGCACATAATCTATTAATATTGTGCCATTTTCAGCGCTTCCTGTCATTTTGGCGGCCAGCAAATCAGCTTACAGAATAGAGCAGGGTGAGCTGGGTGTGCGACATCATGACTGGGATGTGTATGGTTGTAATTGGCTGGAAAAATCACATGACCTCGTTTTACATAAAAACAGCCCTTTCCCTGTTTCAGCCTCAGTGTGTGTCTGTGTATCATAAGGCAGGACGTGTGCTCGGTCTCTCTCAAAACAGTCAGCGAAATTGTTCTATTTGTTCACACAGACAACTATGCTTTTAGCTGTGAACATTAGAACTTAGGCGATTAGAGATTTGCAGTTTTTAGTTACTTAGGCTGAGAATTTTAAAGGAGCATCTAGCGCGTACATTTGGGGTGGGGGGGCAGGGGGGCTGCGGGAAAAACACAGACAGACAGGCTGGCAGGCAGGCTTTTGAAAGGAGAGTGGATATTGTGCAGCCCAGACTGTGATTTGACCCTGCATTGAAATGGGTTTTGATTAACAGTTTTTTGGAATTTTTTGGGTTTGAAATATTACTTGTATTTGTGCAGCCTGTACTTATATTGGATAAGATCTTTTCTAGTAACTGCAGGTTTTATTTGATGGGTTTGCAAAACTCAACTTTTATTATCCGTATACATTTCCAATAGGTGTTTTTTTTACTTTGGTGAGGCCCAGTTTTGTTCATAGAGCCTCCTTGCACTTAAATTTGAATACAGCAATTTTGTAGTCACCGCAGGTGTATTCATAGGCCCAAAAACCACGTTTTATTATCCGTACAACAATTTAATTACGTGTTTTCACTCTGGCGCAGTCCAGCTTTGTTCATAGAGCGCTCTTGCACTTAAATTTGAAAACAGCAATTTTGTAGTCACCGCAGGTTTTATTTATAGGTGCAAAAACCACCCGTTTGTTATTCGAATAGTTTTTAAATAGCTGTATTGCCGTGGGCGGCCCTAAATTTTTCAAATAGCCCCATTGTACGACAATTTGATTTTCTTTGCAACTGTTCTCGTTTGTCATTGTTGCAAAAAAAAACAATTTCTCATCTGTGTAACTTCTGAATAGTTTTATTGGGCCGTTGAATCTCAGTTTGGAGCAGATAGCCACTTGTATGATATTTTGTTGAAAAATATCAATTCCTTAAATCCTATGGGTAGTTGTAAATCCTGGGACTGGGAAGAAGAACACTGTTGATTTTTTTTATGGTTCTTCCACCAGACCGCATTTCACAGGTATTGCAAGAAAACATTTCAGTTTCTAATCCTAGATGACTGTAGGAAATTAGAGGGGTTTAAGAACAGCTGTGATTTGCCCTCTTTTAATAAGAGACTTTCCAAAACTCTTCCATACCTTCTTTAAATTTTTAGCTTTCTGAACATGGAGCGAAATGCAGGTGGTAAGCGCGCAAAGAGGGGGGGTGGGCATGGGGGGTAAGGTACGAGGAAGGTGCCCTTCCAGGCTGGCGCAAAAAGCAAGCCAGGGGGAACCCGTCGGTTTCGGACCGTGGGCCTGTCACGTGGTTCGGGCCTGGGGAATCTCAGTAAAAAACAGCGTCCCCCAATTTGTTCTTCAGTTTTTTAAATGCAACCTGAATCAAGCAGTCTTCCTCCTCGCACCCCCGTCAGGGCCCAAAAATGTCGTCTTTCCAATCATCGGGGATCCGCCCAAACATAAAGAAAAGGGCACCAAAAATGTAAAACTCGAGTCCCCCCATGGGATAATCCATTTTCTGAGCCCTTTTAAATGAAAAAATGGGGTTTTGGGGTCGGGGGGCAGGTTAAAAAAGATAAGGGGCCAAAGAGGATTTTTTTTCTTGCTCGGGATCCCAAGTTATGATGCCTTTCAGAGGGGAGAAAAAAAGCCGGTCAACCCCGGAAAAAACCGGGGGGGTGGGGGCAACTTTTTTGCAGTGACTTTTGCTTGTACCCCACAGCTCCTGGATGCGGGAAAGGGTAATCAAACCAAGTCCCCTTTGTGTGAGGGTTTGATGATGGTGATAAAACATTGCGGATCCCAATGTGGTTTTTTAGCAAAATTTTTTTTTGCGGGGCCCCTTTTTCACTGGACGAGGGGAAAAACAATGGGGTAGTGTCATTTAAGGGGGGTTCCCGCCTCAAAAAGGGAGGGGGGCGGTCGCAGAAGCCCCGCTGATATGTTTTCTCCCCAGCCACGGTCAGCGGAAACCCGCTCCTCGTTTATCGTCGTCAAAAAAGGTCCAGGACCTTGAACCCTGGGCCTTCTTTGAGCAAGCCTTATTCCCCCCAACTTTTTGGGTCATATGCCCCCTTTTGCTGAAACGAAACATTTGAGGAAAGGAATTTTAAAGGTGTTTAACCCCCCCAAAACATGTTGGGTCACATGCAGAAAAGGGTTTGGTTAAAATGGAGGGAACATTTGGCCCAAAAAAAACGCCCCCACCCGATGCCGGGTTTTCAAAACCACTGTAAAACCCCCTTTCTGTCTCGGGCCCCTCCCCCCCCCCAACCCCCAACTAAGCTTTTCCTCGCCCCCGTTCTCAGGTCAAAATCAGGGATCACCCTCGCTTCACCCTTTCCCCGTCGCCCGGTCCCACCGCCCCCACCAGGGGGACGCACCCCTACCCCTTCCCCCTTTTCCACCAGTTTGACAACCTGCTTTCCCGTACGCAGCCATTTAAGCAGCCAGCCTTCTGTTTCCAAAGAAAAATTTTAAAATAAAAACCACCCCAAAGAAAAAATCCTGAATTTTCGGCTTTTCCCCAGGCTTTTTGGCCCTTGGAAAAAATTTTGGGCCTTTTCCCGTTGGGGGGAAACAGAGGGTTCCCCCAACATCAGGGCCCTTCCCTTCCCCCCAATATGGGATGGAGCACCCATTTCTTTGCCAAAAAAGGGCCATCCTCCCCGGCCGCCGTGTCATCTAAAATTTCAAGCCCCCGGTTGTCTGCATCTGTGCCCGGGAAAAAGTCCATCGGGGACCACCAACACATGGACTAGAAAGCCGGCCAAGGCGCTATATCTCTGTGTAGCTCAGGGGTTTTGAGCTTGGTGGTGTTTTTTGGTGGGTTGGGTGGCTTCAGGTGGGTTTGCACGCTCTTCAAAACCGCAGGGTTGGTGCAGGTTTCTTTCCCCGGTCCTCTGGTGGCACACGGGCTCAGAGAAACCGGGCCCGTGTTGTAATTAATCTGTCTTGGAGACCGCCACACACAGGCGGGAAAGCGGGGAGGGCTCTCCGCAACAAAGGGACCGGCGCGGGGTGGGTGACAAAAACCCTTGGGGCCGGGCAAGGGGGGTTTGGGGTTGCGAAAAGGGTTTCGAAATTGTGGCCGTCCTTAAGATCGGTAGGCTGGAGCAAAATTCCCTTGCCTGGCACATGTCATGAAACCCTTTTCGTCCAGAAAATTTAAAGCACTACCCGGGTCCTGGAAATGCCTGCTGAGGAAGGCTCGGGGGTTCTGAGTTCGCACTTCCGGCCGGGTTTGCCCCGCTGCTTCGTCCCCCCTGGCTGGTTGCAGCGTCGGCCCGGGCCCCCCCATCCCCCGTTCATTGTTGACGTAGCAAAACGCTTTGGGGGTTTCCCCCTCCACATGCTCCCGCGATTGTGGCAGCCCGCGCAAAAGCCAATTTCGCATTTGAAGTGAACATGGCCCGGGCAAGCAGGGGGTGCGGACCCCCCAGGGTGTTGAAGGGCCCCCGAGAGGGGAGGCAGGTGAAAAAACTCTGCACCTCCTTGCCAGTTTTGAAGAAGCCACCAAAAGGTCAGTGGGGGACAATGCCCCTTTTCACATGACCATTGTGGGTGATCTTAGTTTGGAAACAAACGTTGGAAAACTCTGAAACCCTCGGTTTCCCCCAGCGCCCGGGGGAGGAGACGGGCCCCGATGCGGACATGGAGCCTTTCTCTCTGGGGAAAACAAGGGGCCCCAAAAGTTTCACAATTTTATCGGTCTTCATTGGGGAGTGGTTTTGGGGTTTTCCAGGGCTAGGCAAGGGCGGCGCTCAAGCTCTCCCCAGTGCATCATTGAGGCAAGTCAGGGGTGTGTTGAAAGGGTTTTGCGGAGGGGGGGGAGGAGGAGGGGTAAATTTCCCGACACCGGGCTTTACCCAGTCCCTGCCTTGAAAGAGGTTTTGGGGCGAATTTGAGGGGGGAGGGGAAGATGAGGAAGATTTAGCTTGTAGTGCCCCTCGAAAACCCGAGGGGGTTGGGAAATCAAGGCTCCAAACTTCACATGAGTGCTTTTGGGTGCTCCTTTTCCAAAGGGCCCTCCCAAAAAGAACAACAGTACTGGGTGGCCCCCCCTCGGATCCCCGGACAAAACAAAACCCCAGCCACTTTCCCTTCCCCCCACCCCAAAAAGGAAAAGGGAGCCTTGTGATTGATCAACTGGAGCATTGTTTTCGTCCCGCTTCACGTTCTTCAAAAGTCACAGGGGGAAAACGTATCAGGACCCTGACAGCAGTAGAAGTGCCAAAATAGCCGTAGCCCGGCCCGCGCAGGCAAGGTGGCAGAAGCCTAATGGGTGCCTCTGGAAAAACTTTAATTTTCCACCCCACCAACGCTTTCAATGGGAGGGCACACATTTCCAAAAACACAGAGACCCGCTTAAGATATGGTGCACAAATATTTTGCGTTCAAATCCGGTGTTTTTGGAGTTGTTCCGGCCCCAAAATTTACTTTGGGTATCCAAAAAAGGGGGTGAATTGGGGCCCCGGGTCGCTCGCCACACCATAGAGGTGTTTTTCCTTTCCCCCAGCCAGCGTCATATCTGAGGGACCCTTATAAAGCTGGAGGGGTCATTCAAAATAAAGCATCAAGCTTTCCAAGATAATGTGGATCGTTTGGCTTTCTCAAAATGAATCAGGCATGGATCTTGATGATGTTTTGGCCCCAATTGCTGAGGTCACGATTAGTTTTTCCCGGGCTCTTCACCTTCCCCTTTTCAAAAGAAAGGTTTTTTTGAAAAAATTTTTTAAATGATCATTTCTTACTGCAATTTTTTTCTCAGTTCCCAAAAGTTAATTTTGCTGGTTTTGCTGTGAGGAGACTGTAAAAGACACCAAGGTTTCATGACAAAACCTTATTCCATTTACTCACTTCGGGCGACATGTATGAATTTGAATGCGTATTTTTTTTTCTACTTGCGCCGACACTCCAGATTTTTGGCGCATTACATAGAGCTTAGTGCGCCAAACTTCTCTCAAAGTTCGGCTCATTACACTCTATGCCCATACAAAGTTTGGCGCATTAAGCTCAATGTAATGCGCCAAACTTTGTATGGGCATAGAGTGTAATGCGTCGATCTTTGAGAGACGGATGAAGGAAGGCGCTTTGAAGTGAATTATTACAGTGTGAATTATTATTCAGTGTATAATGCGCCTGAATGTATGAAAGTGTTTTTTGTGCTATTAAAAATGGTGTCTAAAGATCAAAGCACCTCGTCTGTGTGTTTGGCGCATAACGAAACTTTGGCGCATTAGTGTAAAGGCTACAGATAGGCTGGAAATAAGAGAAAAGCCTTAAGAATAGCATGTCAGTGAATAGAAACTATGGTACTGATCCTGCTGGAGGACCACAAATCCCAGCAAGGCCTGTGCTGTGCTGGCTCATGCTGCATGTAGAATAAAGGGTGAGAGCAGCAAAAGTAAATTTCAAATTTAATGTAGTGACAATTTTAAAAAATCTGAACATCATCAGTGGGTTATTTAATGTAAAATTAGTTTTAGATTCTATGAATTTTAAATACATTTTACAGGAAATATTTTTTATATTTTTGGGATATTATATATTTTTATATTTTATATGATAACATTTTTTATTAAATGTAAATAATTAAATTTTATGGTTTAAAGTTAAGAAATAAGGGACATTTTTTGCCCTAACAGCAAATCTAACCCACTGATGATTTAATTTTTACTACATTAAATTTGAAATTTACTTTTGCTGCTCTCACCCTTTCTAAATAAGTAAAGAGCCAGCACAGCACAGGTACCTGTGGTTCACCAAGTAAGATTACTACTAGAGATGGGCGAATTTCTCAAAAATTCGGTTCGGTCACTTCGCCGAATTTTCCGACAAAATTGTTTGGTCCAAATTCTTCGGCACGAATCACGTTAAAAAAACAGTTTTCCCAGGTCCCCAGAGCCTGCAGGGTGCTGTGAACTTGTCCCATGCTTAATTTTGCAGAGGGAGTTTGGGTTTTTGGTTTCATAAAATGTTGTGTTTTGTTGACACGCACATGACTGCCCCGTTTAGAATCGCTTTCTTAAAAAATCCCCGGGGCACTTAGGGGGGCAAAACTGACAAAAAACTGAAGCGGAACGTAGCCTGTAAAGTCATGGCGCAAAAGCTGGAAAAAACAAATGAGAGTCAGGTGGCAACATTAGGAAGAGTGTGGAGGTGAGGGGCGGCAGCCACAGCGCGGGGGTCAGCAGTGGAAAATAAAATTCTGGAAGTGGAAAAAACAGTACCGGGCCGCAGAGGGGGCACAATGACACAGTGTGGAGGTCACGGTGGCGCAGATGAGGTCAGGCGTGGCACAAGAAAAATTTCTGGAGCTGGAAAAAAAAGGAGTAGGCCAAAGAGTGGTACAATGACACGTGTGGGGGCCCGGGGGAGCAACAGCAGCAGAAAAAGGGTCAGACGTGGCACAATGACACAGTGTGGAGGGACGGCGCAGCCACTCAGCAGCATGAGGTCAGACAGGGGAACAATGAAAATTTCTGGTGGTGGCAAAAACAGGAGTAGGCCACAGTGGGTGGGCACGGCAGCAGCCACGGCAGCAGCTGGAGGTCAGACAGGGGCACAATGACACGGTGGGGAGGGCACGACAGGAGTCACAGCGCAGTGAGGTCAGAGAGTGGAAAATACTTTGCAGGTGGCAAAATAGTATTAGGCCCAGAGGGCCAATGACTGAGAGGGGGTCACGGCGGCAGCGGGCATGAGGTCAGGCAGTGGCACAATGCAGAGAGTGGGGTGAGACAGGAGAAACACATGAGGTCAGAGAGTGGCACAATTGACATTCTGGGGTGGCAAACATACCAGGCCGCGGAGTGGACAATGCCCAAAGTGGGATGTCACGGAACAGCACGCAGCAGCAGCATGAGCAATAGAGTGGCCAATGACAGAGGGGAGGGTGGGTGGCAATCCCAGCCCCTGGTAAAGCGGTGGTAGGAGATGGAAAAAACTATCAGAGGATGTGTGGCATCAGGCGGGTGGCGGCATCAGAAGTGGTGAGGAGGTAGTTTGAACCAGATGACGCCAAAGGATTGGTGTGTGGAAAACCCTGGCCACCCATGCCTGATTCATCTTGACAAAGGTGTCGTTCAACTTTTCCCCGGGGAAAAGCGGGTTCTCCTTGGGGGTAACGAGGGCCCCCCGCCGGGCATGAACACCCGCTTTGATCCACATACGGGCCCGGGCAGGACATTTTTTCCCCCACTGAAAAAATGGGAAAGGGTTGGGGGGCCACACACCAGTTTGGCTCCCCCAGTAGTCCGGGATTTTAATTGGGGTGGCAGAGTGGCCCAAGGGCCCAAAACTTTTGGGTTTTGGGAATGCCCCTGTCTGCTGCTGTGCTGTGCTGGTGATGCCCCTCCTCACTAGGCGGGTGAAGGAAGTGAAATTAGGACTTTGACTTAGGTTACTGTGATGGAGTGTACTGCCCCTACCCCCCCCCCTTTCCCCCCGCGCCGGGCATTGTAAGTGACGCTGAGGAACCCCCCGGTCGACTGTCAGAGGAGGAGTGCCGAAAATTGGCAGCGGCCCAAAAATGATTACGGAGGTTTTCCCCCTTAGTATTTGGTTTGTCTTCCTCTCAATGTAGGAAAAGGGCTCCATTTTGGACGGTAGCGGGGTTTCAATAGGGGGGAGAGCCGAAGTACCCCTCTGCCGGTGTGATTTTCGGTGTCCTGCCAGGCAATAAGCATCTGCGGGAAATTGCCAATGCTCCGAGGGGCTCCCTGCCTCCTTTTTCCATGTATATGCCACGGTGCTTGGGGAGTCTCTCCCTCGTTTTCCCTCATCCCCTTTCCACCCCCCCCCAGCTGCTCCTGTCCTCCTTCTTGTCCCTGGGTAGAAAATCATATTTCACCGGGACAATGCTTTGCCAATGTCCTCCCCCTCTCCCCCCCTTTCAGTCCCCACCGGACCATGTGGCAGAGATGTAGTCCCCACTCTCCGCCCCCCTGCCCAGACAGATTTTTCGCATCTGTTCCGGGACATAAAAGCAGGGAATGATTATTCATCCCGTGCCCTGGCGGGGACAAATAAAGTGGCCCCCTCGAATGGCCTCAAAAAAGGCAGGTTCACGCATGAGCTGCACTGGCTGACTAAAAAGTTACAAGGGGAGTACTTCTGTTGCCGGGATCATCAAAAATTTTAAAGGGCCTTTCTTGTTATAAGTGGTCCAACTGTGCGGCGGAATTCCAGGGGGGGAAAACATCGATATCAGAGGTTTTGGGGGAGGCCGTTTCCCGCTGCAACTGAGGAGGGTGTTCCCTGGCTTTGTACGAATGGAAAAAATGCATGCCAGTTTCCTGGCCATTTAGAATGTTCTAAAGACGGGGGAAAAGACTTAGGAACCTTTTTAAAAAACCAGATTAACACGGCGCCATGCAGGGGCATGGCATCCCTTCGGTGGCGCGGAACATTTTCCCTCCATTGTCCGTCACGGGTTTCCGATTTGCGTTGGGGGAAAAAAAGCCAAACATCGATTTTTGTGCATGGCGGAGAAAGTTCCTCCCTGTGTGACTTCGTTCGCCGAGGAAAGTAGGTGTAGAACTGCGTGCCCCCGCTGGCCTCAATGTGGTTGATGGAGCAGTATTTGTGGAGGTGAGATGGTGGTGGTGGTGGAGGGGAGGGGGGGGGCATTGGTGCAGGAGCACAGTTTGACAACGGGGAGGAGAAAGCGGGTTCCTGTCAGTTTTGGTGTCCCGGGGCAGGAAGAAATTCACCGTGGGCCGAAAAGGGGACATGTATGGCCCTGACCGTAGTTACGTCCAGCGTCCGCGCTCCCGTTCCCTTGGAAAAACCCGATAAGCTCAAGGAACCCATTCTGTTCTACTATTTATAAAAGTGCGGGGTACTGCTTTTTGGAAAAGAATTACGGGCTTGGAACTCCCCCATCTGGCTGGACAAGCCATTGTTCTCTGAATGGTGCAGGTCCACCTTTTGGAAAGGGGGGGAGGGAGTAAAAAAAACTTGGACGGAGCCGGTCGCTGCTGCACCTTAGGATGGTTGGACGTTTTACTGTTGCTCTTTAAAAACGCCTTCTGAAGGGGTGCTGGGGCCATGAGTAGCGAGGGCAGGAGATTGGACGGGGGGGGATGTCAAAGAGAAACAGCCCCTTCTGCGAGGTGGTGGACCCTTGACTGGCTGAAATGGTGCGTGCCCGGGCGCTGCTGTGTGGCGGGGGATGGACCCCCACATCTGAGCCACGTTTCTCCCAGGCCACGGATGGGGGGCGCTGATGTGTTGACGCAGGGCCGTTGTGCCAATTAGCCCCCTGGCCACGCTTATTTTGCCCACGTTCTCATTTATACCTTTATTCGGTCCTCCGGTGTCTTAGCAAAAAATTTCCACACCCCCGGTAGTGATTTTACCGCCAACGTCCGCCTGGTGATACTGCCGCCCCCTGCCCCGCTGAGCCCCCGTGCCCCTCTGTCTTGGACCTGCGAAGGGGTTTCTACCCCCTGGCGCTTGGCTCCCGACCTCACACTGCTGTACCCCGCTGACTCCGGCCACACCCCACTGCTGGCTGCGCCCCTGCCCGCGGAAATGACGCCTCTTCTCCTGACGATGTGAAGCCCTTGCTTCACCCGGCTCCCAAAAGCGGTCGGTAATCATCATCTATTTGGTTTATCGTCATTGTCCTCATCCCCGGTTTGGTAAGCGAGGCTGACCTCTCCCCCCAAAGACCCATGCCACTCTCCACTTTACTTTTCCCCCTACTGCAAAAGTGGGGATTTGGCCCCATTTCTTTGTGCCAAGTAGCTGCTGATGCCCTCCTAAATTGTTCTCCCCCGTATTTAGTGGCGTGAGCCCGACCAATGTAGATCCCCGGGTGAGGGAAATGGGTGGGCGAGGCGGGGTGAGGGGTGAGGGCCGTGACCCCTCCCGGGCCCTGCCAACTAAGTGTTGTGTCTGGGTTCCCCGACTCTTTGGGTGGGGTTGTAAAATTCATTGGGGGGAAGGGATGACTAGTCAACCATCAAGAACCTTGGGTTGTGAACAACAAAGGCCGTAGATGACGCGGCGTTGTGGCCCATCGAGTGACCCCTGCTCGACGTCCCCTTGCTGTGCTGCGACTGGGGCCCCTTTCGAAATGTTTGTGCCACTGCCACTCGCAGTTGCAGAGGTGCCACCTCTTTTTTGACCCAATGTTTTTTCTAAAAAAGTACAGACCTGTTTTTGAAGCTATTGTATTGATAAAAAATACCCCTGTTTTTTACTCAAATGAAAACCCCGTAACAAACTTGGGTAAACCTTGGTTAAATTTTCGCTCCACAAATGGCCAGGAAAAATTTACTTGTTGTGTCGTTTACAAGCATGTGTGTTTTACTAATGTAAAAGCACAAAAAGGCTTAATTAACCTTCGCTTGTGAATTTTGCTACAAGAAAATGTATATTTTCGGGGTTGAAAAAGACGGGTTTTTTTTTGTCAGCACAGCAGCAAACAAGCTTAATTAACCCCCGGATGTAAATTGCGCAATAGAATTTAGCCCCCCACAAATAGTGTTTGTAGCGTGTTACAAAAGGTGTATTTTTCGCCACACAAAGAGATTAAATTTTAATTTTAATTTTGCTTTGGAAAAAAGGTACCAAAAAATATTATATATTTGGCGTTGAAAAAAAAGGGGTTTTTTTTTGTCGCACGCAGCAAAAAAAAGCTTTAAATTAACCCCTGGATGTAATTGGCAATAGAATTGAGCCCCCACAAACTATAGCTTTGTAGGTATTCAATGGGTATTTTTTACGCAAAAACAACAAGGATAAATTGTAATTAAAACCCTTTTCTTGTGAATTAGGCTACCAAAAAAAAAAATTATTTTGGGGTTGAAAAAGACGGTTTATTTTTTTTCAGACACAGCAAAACAAGCTTAATTAACCCCTGGATGTAAATTGGCAATAGAATTGAGCACCCAAACTAGTAGCTTTGTAGGTGTTTCAATGGGGTATTTTCTACGTACACAACAAGAGATAAAATTGAAAAACCTTTGCTTGTGAATTAGGCTACCAAAAAAAAATATATATATTTGGGGTGAAAAAAAAGGTTTATTTTTTTCGCACACCAGCAAAACAACGTTAATTAACCCTGGATGTAAATTGGCAATAGAAATTTCCACCACAAACTAGTAGCTTTGTAGCTGTTACAATGGGTATTTTCTACGCCACACAAAAAAAGATAAAATTGTAAATTAAAAAATTTGCTTTTGAAATTTGGCTACCAAAAAAAAAAAATATTATTTTGGGGTTGAAAAAAGCGGTTTATTTTTGTAGCACACAGCAAAACAACGTTATTTTAACCCTGGATGTAAAATTGGCCCAAAAGAATTGAGCCACCACAAATAGTAGTTTGTACGTGGGTTTTCTGGGTATTTTCTACGCCACACAACAAGAAAAAAATTGTAATTAACCTTTTCTTGTGAATTGGCTACCAAAAAAAATTTTTTAATTTGGCGTTTAAAAAAAACGGTTTATTTTGTAGCACGCAGCAAAAAAACGCTTAATTAACCCCCGGATGTAAATTGCGCAAAGAATTGAGCCCCCAAAAAAACTAGTGCTTTGTAGCGTGTTCAAGGGTATTTTTACGCCCCCACAAACAAGAGATAAAATTGTAAATTTAAACCCTTTTTTTGTGAATTAGGCTACCCAAAAAAAAAATATATATATTTTGGGGTTTAAAAAGACGGTTTTTTTTGTCAGCAAAAACAGCAAAAAAACGCTTAATTAACCCCCGGATGTAAATTGCGCAATGAATTTAGCAGCCAAAAATGAAGGGTTTTGTATTTTAAAAACGCTGTTTCTTTAAAAAAGAATACAACAGGGAAATGGCTTAGACCCCCTTGGTATTGTTTTATATGCAGCTGCAGTGGGCGCAACGGATTTCAGTCCAATACCCCAAAAAATCAGAAATAGAACATTCGAGAACAGTCTCTGAGACAGCTGGACCCCAAAAAATGCTGGTAAAAATCGTTCTTCAGAAAGCGTATCACCCGCAGCAGCAATTCCCTGTCAGTACAGTGGAGGGTGTGGCTACAGCGGCGCGCTGGTTTTATAGTGCGGTGACGTCAAGAAAACCGCCGGTCTCTGATTGGGTTATCTCTGCACATGTCATGCAGGCTTTGCCCTTCTTTCCCCCAGGTGCTTTGCCCCATGTAGCGCCTGTCTCGCAGCATTTTATCAATCAAAAGCACACTTCGTTTACCCAAGTCCCCCAAAATTATTTTTGTTCCGAAAAGAAGTTTTTGAAATTCTAAACGAATTCCCTTCGTTAGAATGATTGCCATCTCTAATTTTACCCTAGTTTTATTCATTGACATGCTATTCTAATGACTTTTCTTTTATTCCAGCCCATCTATAGCTTTTATAATGTTTGGCGCTTCTAATCACCAAAATTTTGTTATGCGCAAAACACAAGAGAGGGAGGGGGCTTTTTCCCCCTTTCAGCATTCGGCGAATTATACATGAAAAGAGATGTAATAATTTCCCTTAAGCGCCTTCCTTCATCCCTTCCCCAAAGTTGTTCTTTTTCTTTCTCTCTTCCCCATACAAAGTTTGGCGCATTACATAGGCTTAATGGCCAAACTTTGTTGGGCATAGAGTTTAGAGTGTAATGAGGGCAAATTTTTAGGAGTTTGGGGAATAAGTTTGTAATGCGGCAAAAATCTGGAGTGTCGGCGCCAAGTAAAAAAAAAAAAAAATACGCAATTGAATTCATACATGTCGCCCTTCATCTTTAGAATTTTTTGCATTGTCAATGGTTTTGGGGTCATGGTGCTGTGAGATACAGCTATAATCAGGGTCCTTTGGAACATAAATGTGGCTTCTAAGTGGCATTTCTCCCTCACAATTTTTAACAGTGGTGAGAAGTCATTTTTTATAATTTTTTGGTGTCATGGTGCTGTGGGGATACAGCTATAATCATGGTCCTTTGGAACAGAAATGTGGTTTCTAATGGCATTTCTCCCTCACAATTTTTTAATAGTGGCAGAGAAGTCATATTTATAATTTTTTGGGATCATGTTGCTGTGAGATACAGCTATAATTATGGTCCTTTGGAACAGAAATGTGGCTTCTAAGTGGCATTTCTCCCTCACTTTTTTTAATAGTGGCTGAGAAGTCATATTTATAATTTTTTTGGGATCATGGTTGCTGTGAGTACAGCTATAATTATGGTCCTTTGGAACAGAAAGTGGCTTTAAGTGCATTTCCCCACAATTTTTAAACAGTGGTGAAAGTCATTTTTAAAATTTTTTGGGTCAGCTGCTTGAAATGCAAATACTTCAGGTTCATATTGTAAAAAATGTTGTTTCTAACAGACATTTGTTGTTCACAATTTTTCAAAGTGGCTCAAGGGTCATGTTTTGAACTTTTGGGGGCATTTTGCTGTGAAATGCAGCTATACTACAGGTCTTAGTCTAAAAAATGTGGTTTCTAACAGACATTTGTTCTTCACAATTGTTAAAAAGTGGCTCAAGGGTCATGTTTTGAATTTTTGGGGGCATTTTGCTGTGAAATGCAGCTATACTACAGGTCCTATTCCAAAAAACTGTGGTTTCTAACAGACATTTCTTCTTCACAAAGTCAAAAGTGGCTCAAGGGTGATGGTGCTGTCAAAACAGGAATAGGTAGGAAAACTGTTAATAGACACATATTGCAAAATGACTTGTTTTTGAAGATCTTTTTAAAATAGCTAGCAATTCTTGTAGTGAGACAACCCATTTAATACAAAGACGTGGTGGGATTCCATCCTATTTTAAAAATGTGTTTTCTAGAATCAAACTACTAAAAAACTTGCATGTACAAAATTTGTGATACAAATTTTTCCTCTGAATTGTACAAGGGAGGGACAGGAAGACTTGAACAGATTTAGGTTACCCAGGAGAGGTATAGTCAATGTCCAGTTCAACTAAAATGGTGGTTAAAAGACTCCTTTTTCCGGCACTTTTTTAATCTGTGGATCATACTGCGGTCCAGAACAGGTATAGTCTATGTCCAGTTAAACTAAAATGGTGGTTCAAAGACTCCTTTTTCCGGCACTTTTTAATCTGTGGGTCAGACAGGTTTAATGGTCATACTGTGGCCCAGGACAGATATAGTCAATGTGCAGTTCAACTAAAATGGTGGTTCAAAGACTCCTTTTCCCAGCACTTTTTAATCTGTGGGTCATACTGCGGTACAGGACAGATATAGTTAATGTCCAGTTCAACTAAAATGGTAGTTAAAAGACTCCTATTTCCGGCACTTTTTTAATCTGGGGGTCATGCAGGTTTGGGCTCATTCTGTGGCCCAGGACAGCGATAGTCTATGTCCAGTTCAACTAAAATGGTGGTTCAAAGACTCCTTTTTCCGGCACTTTTTAAATCTGGCAGTCATGCAGGTTTGGGGCTCATGCTGTGGCCCAGGACAGGGATATTCAATGTCCAGTTCAAGTAAAATTATGGTTCAATAATACTGCCTTCTTGCACTTTTTAATTTGTGGGTCATGCAGGTTTAAGGGTCATACTGTGGTACAAGACAGGGATAGTGAATGGTGTGTGACTTTTTTTCTGTGGCATTTATAACCTAAGTTTGTTGCCTAAGATGTAGCATGTATCCATTTGACTGTTGTGGATGTGAATTCCAGCTTCTCCAGCCCTGTTTGGGTGTAAGAATGAATGTGTTGTTCCTCTCCCATAGACTTTAATGGTCATCGGCGATAATCTATTATCGACTATTGGAAATCGTCTTGATAATTGCCGATATCGACTATCGGCCCGATGACGATAGTCAACGTAATCACTCATCACTAGTGGCCACTCCAGAACCTTCACTTTGTTCTGCTGTAGCTAATAACAGGTCGACTTAGTCTTGTGTTTTGGATCGTTGTCATGTTTGGAACGTCCAAGTACGTCCATGCGCAGCTTCTGGGCTGATGAGTGCAAATTTGCCTCCAATATTTGCTGATAACGTGCTGCATTCATCTTTCCTTCAGCGTTGACTTCCTTCAAGTTTCCTGTGCCTTTGTAGCTCACACATGCCCAAAACATTAGTGATCACCTCCCTGTTTTTCAGTAGGGATGGGGTTCCTTTTATTATAG
>JAODAL010039297.1:0-38157 GCA_025379985.1 Phyllomedusa bahiana
AAAAAATAGCACTTTCAGAGAACAGTCTCTGAGACAAGCTGAGACCCCCCACAGAAATCGCTGTATAAAAATCAGTTTCTTCAGAAAGCGCTATCACCCGCAGCAGCACCTTCCCTATCAGTACAGTGAGGAGGAGTGTGAGCTCCAGCGGGGCGCGCTCGGTCTTATATAGTGCCGGTGGACGTCACAGAATCCCGCGGTTTTCTGATTGGCTTCATCTCTGCACATGTCATGCAGGCTATGCCCTTCTTCCTCCCAGAGTGCTTTGCCCCATGTAGCGCCATGTGCTCGCAGCCATTTTATCAATCAAAAGCACACTTCGTTCACCCGAAGTAACCCAAAGTTCGACTTCGGTCCGAACCGAAGTTTTACTGAAATTAAAAACGAATTACACATCGTTAGAATCAATTCGCCCAATCTCTAATTATATAACACACTTCACTGCTGTCACATCCTACTGCCCACAGATCAGCCTCACCTCTGCTCTCCTAAATCTTTTGTTTGGGAGAGCAGGAGGGAGCAGGCAAAACACAGGGTTAATCCAGGCCCAGCACAGCTTACACAGACACAGAAGCCCCCCTTCCCCCCCCTACAGAAGCATCACATACTGTGCGGGGGGGCTCTGTGCTCTGACCTGTATTGAGAAGCTGATGAGTCACCAGCACTGACAGCTTAGTGAGATAAAAATCAACAGGTCAGCTGCTATAAGTGATTTGAGGAGCTGATGCACTCCTACTACAAGGGATAACTCAAAATCAGTAGGACATTAGTAATGAACATATATGCAAAGCTGCTTGTTTTTTAAAGATCTTTTAATTAAAATCCAATCATTGTAGTGAGACAACCCCTTTAATACCACAAGATTAAATTGATGTGAGAAGCTTGCAAATTAAATTAAAAAATATAACATTTTTACCATTCATCAATATTAAAAATTCTGTACTCTTTTTATTTTGGCTGCTACCTTGATTATCCGTAGTGTACGGCTCTTCTCTAGGGGATACGACCAGTGATGAGAGCTCCTCAGTCCTGGCCACACATGCTCAGATAGCTATGGGGTACCAGCCGTCCCTTTGGTTTGGACCTATTGGTCCTACTTCACCTCATACCACTTATATTTATCTTCCTATACCCATTGTTCTATAGCCCACCTTATTTATGGAATCATTGGACCCCTCAGTGCATCCCTGTGATGTCGCTTGGAAAAGGTTTCATCAGCCAAAACGTCGATATCTGACATCTTGACATCTTCTGACATTTGTTGTAGCTCAATTAATTTTGTACAGTTATCTGGACCTGGATAGGTTCTACCCTTCTATATTTTGTTTGTAATATAACTCTATGAATAAAACTATGTAATTAGCATCACACTGGTGTGCTGTGGAAACTTTCCTGATTATAGCAGTTATTGACACATAAGCTCTGCTGTTCCTAGGTATTCCGTTTACCCTAAAATAAATGCAAGAGATTTATAAATTGTTTCACAAGGCAACAGAGCTCTAAAGAGTACAGACTTCTCATTTAGTTAGGTAAAGTCCATTGCTAGAGGTAACACTTTGCACAATGTAACTCACCATGGTCAGAATAACGGCTTGTTGAAGCAATAAGAGATAGGAGGGAGCACGGAGAGGAGGAGATTGATGGTTGGTAACCAGGGAAACTTGTGTGCTCTAAGAGGGGATAAAATCTTCTTCATCTCCTGACCAAAGAAGAATCAACAAAGCAATGTATTTACAGTAGTAATAGTCTTAATTTACCTTTTCCCACATGTTAAAAGCTAATCATTGTAGTGATTGTAATCATTGTAAGTCTTGTAGTATTTATCGACAAGTCCTAATATGAAAATATATTTGTATCACTACGTATTACTGATGCACTTTCCTGATGTTTTATGTCCAAAGGTTTTTTCCAAGACAGAAGTTTTGTTATTTTAAATGTGTAAATCTTAAAATAATGATCCAGCATAAATCCTAAAGTAGAATAATTCAATAGCAAAGCAGATATTTATATATTTTATATATAATAAGGACAAATTGCCTTTCCATTTGTGAAAAGTACAGGGAAAGGAAAAAAAAAAGCACAAGCTCATAGTGTGCCTTAGGGGCCACACAAAATCATTTCTTTATTGATTCCACTTAGAAGCTGCCTAAAGCTTGCCCGTGCATAAGAGTTCACTAATGCGGTCCTGCTCTGATTATCTGAAAGGGCTCACGTGGAAGTATATGTTATTAATAAGCAGTGTGACTTAAACAGTTCCCTCTGATTTACCGAGTAATAGATTTACTTGTCCTGTCATCTTTACTCTCTTACAGTTCTAGGATTGTCTTCGGGCAAAAAAACTAAGAAATTAGGCTTGTCATATTTCTTGTATATGAAAAGAAGTACAAAACTATGTATGATAATTTTTGGAGGTATTAATAAAAAAAAATAGGTATATAAAGAAGTGTGATACAATTATTTGATATATAATATACTATTATATTTACAGTTTCAAGTGTACCTAAAAAACACCTCTTCTTGGAAACAGGCCTAACACAAAAATAGACCGCTGTCCATTAATTACCACTACTCCTAAGAACCTTGTCCCTTAATTCAAGAGTTTTCCATAGTTTGATGCCATATTCTCAATGTAAATTAATTGTCGTACACTAAAACTAGGCGAATTATATGCCAGGTACAACACATTGTAATGCGCCTAAAAAGGTGCATTACATATAATAGCAATGATATGCTGTGTGCCTCCATAACGCAATGCGCCTATCTAGGCGCATTGCATACACTAGTAATGATATGTTATACGCCTCTGTTACGCAATACGCCTCGATAGGTGCATTACATACACTACCAATGATACACTATGCTGCGTGATTTACACAATGCGCCTTTTTAGATGCAATGCACCTTTTTAGGTGCATTAAGTTTACTTTGCAAGGTAGAACTGATGCCAGATTTTTGAAAGGATCGGACCTTACAATGATTTAATGCGCCTAAAAACTGCTGCAGCGCCGCCAATTTGCAGACATGTTGCCCAGATGCCCGTGCTATATTAAAAAAAATGTATTATTATTTTTTTCTATTATAACTTTGAGTTCTTCCTGAAATAGTTTTGCAATTTGGCAGGGTGAAATATTTTGCTAAAAGAGGTCACTGCTATTAGGGAACATTGTTGCCAGGAAGGCTAAACTTGCTGTACAAAAATGTTTGTCTTCTTTCCATATTGCATCCTGGTGTTATTTCTTACCAACAGAAGATAAATACACTTTGGTTCCAATAGGAAACCAAAACTTATGGAGACTCCAGACTCAGATTAAGGAATAGTTAAAAATGTGCACTATTATAACATGAGACTATGGTTGAATGGGGCTGCACCAGTTTTATGCCATGATTTGTGCCAAAAAATCTGTCGCTGCCCCTGTCCTACATATTTTTAAAAGGTCTTTCACGAAAAACTGATGCAAATCTGACACCCTCCACTGTTTTGTATGTGGCAATTCTTAGGGGCCGTGTCACGGTACATTCATAAGATTAGACACATTTATGAATGTATCTCTTCAGAATATGGAGTAAAAGTCTTTCTCTCTCTCTCTCTCTCTCTCTCTCTCTCTTACAGTTTTCATTTTTACAGGCCTATTGCAGGCACTTTCTTTTGTGGACTGCATGTGCACTCTGACTGGTATGCAGCTATACAGTTCCATTTGCAGCAGGCTATAATGCAGTGTGTGTGGTTTTTTTTTCTCAGCTAGCGGTAGCTTTAGCTATTTGTGCTATACTATTCTATTCTGTTGGATCAGGCCAGACAAGCCTTTCACATCAATGAGCCTTGGGCACCATGACAAATTTTAACAGGTACTAATCATTGCAAAGCAAGAACATGCCACAGGACCTTCCATTTTGGAAATTCTTTGATCCAGTCATCTAGCCATCAAAATTGTACTCTTTTCAAAGTCTCTCAGATCCTCGTACTTGTACATTTTAAACTACTTTCAACCCATCAACTACAAGAACTGACTTGCTACCAAATGTGTTCCAACCCATGTACTGTTTTTGTGAAATAACAGATTTTATTCACTTAACCTGGCATTGGTTTAATGTTATGGACACTCAGTCTATGTATCACTATTGTTGTATAGATGTCAGCAAGTACATCTGAGAATATTATCATTAAGATCCATTCTTAACAACAAGGTTTTAATGCAAGCTATTTTAGAAACAGTGTGTAGAGTGGTTCGTTAAATGAGACTTTTGAACCCTTTCAAACAAAACCCCTGAACACGTTTGAATAATTATTACATTAGTTTTCTGTATTAAGGCCCCTATGTCATTGGATTTATTATGAAAGGTCCCATGTTATTCACCTATAAATACTACAATGTATAGACGGGTGAGCTAAACGTTGGAGGAGACGTGAAGGGCATTGCTATGTCAAATTACAATGCCAATTGCATGGCTGATAAAATTTATTTTTACGCTATTAACTGTTTCACTCCAAAAGGATATTGTCTATGCCTTAAGTCCCTGCAGTGTATACCATGATTGGAGGCTTAATGGGCCAAGGATGCCTTAGGCTGGCAGTTTAGTAGATTTAGCTTGACAAGGTACCACTAGGTACTTCTTTTATGGTTAATGTAGATTTTCTCCTTATGAGGAATAAAGAAGGATCTAGCGTGAATGTAAATGTTTGTTAGGAATGGAAGCACATGTTAAGTTAATACAAGTTAAGTTAAATACAAATAAATTTTCCATATCTTTGTACTAAGTATAATGTAATTAAAATAGATTTCATTTGCAGATAACTTGTTTGCAAATTGCTAAAAAGAATAAAGTTTTTTAGTATGGAATTTGTCTTACATGGATACATGAACAGTGGATCCTCAACATACAATGTTAATTGGTTCTGGAACAACCAGTTTATGTTGGGACCCATGTATGTTGAAACCATTGTATGTTGAAACCATAACTCTATGGAAAACTGCTTATTGGTTCTGATGCCACAAAGTGTCACCTAACATAATGCAAAATGAGGATTCAAGAAAATGAAGCAGATACTAATACAGATAAAGCAAGTCCTTACATATAACATCAGAATAATCTGCTGTAAGCTGGAAATCACTTTCTATTTTGAGTATATGAGCTTCTTTGATGATGTACTTTATACACAATGTACCAAAAAAAAAGAAAATGGTGCTCCCACCTGGTACTTAAAGGAGCCGCTCATCCTGGAACATATTAACAGCAGTACAGGACATGTAACACTGCACTGTACTGCAGAGAGGTGCTACTAGACTGTCAATCGCTGCACGTCACTAATGTAGATACTTTACAAGTAAATGTTCATGAGAATTTTTTGGATCAGTATCTGGGACATTGTACCTTGAATCCAAACTCAACATACAGGGCCACATGTATGAAAGCTGTCTTGGTCTAAGACATTCCTTGTTGTCCCTAGCAACCAATCAAAGTTCTGCTTACATTTCATATAGTGCTCTGAAAGAATGAAAGGGGCGCTCTGATTGGTTGCTATGGGCAACAAGGAAAGTCTTAACCCAAGACAGTTTTCATACATGTCCCCCATAATGTCCGAGGAAAGACCATTGCATGTTGAAAATATTGTATCTTGAGGCCATTGTAACTTTAGGGACCACTGTAAACATTTAATTGTATGCAATTAAGAGATGGAATGAGTTGCATTAAATTGGCATGCAACAAGTGAATTAGAAGGCATGGTCTCAGATCTATTGTAGTTTCTTAAATCTTGTTATCCAGCATGAATTCACTGGAATAAGTATATTCTCAGTGATTGGTGATAATTTTGTAAGCTTTAACAAAAAACAACAATTTTGAAGGCGTTGATATTGTTGTTAAAGCTGGTTCCTAAGGCTGGTCATATAAATAATCAATAACATAAACAGTGTATAACAATTTGTTATATGTCTCTTTTTGCATGGAGCTTACTTATATGGATGAAACTTATTTTTCCATCTTTTGTACTGCTTTTCTCTCTAATGCATTTGTAATATTATCACCTTTATGTGTATTGACTATTGAGAGTAAACATTATGGGGGAAATGTATGGAACCTGTCTATGCCTAAGACTTTCTTTGTTGCCCATATCAACCAATCAACACCTCTTTCATTTTTTTAAGAGCATTATCTGAGATGAAAGGAGCCCTCTGATTGGTTGCTGTGGGCAACAAAGAAAGTCTTAGACCTAGGTAGTTTTCATACATGTGGCACTATATTACTATCACTACGTTATTAACAACTCCCACAAGAACTTGGCCTGATTAGTGTTACTATTGTCTCTTTTATGATTATAACGTGTAATACTTATGTACTTTTCTAACAGAGGCTTTTGAATTTTTTATGGCATATAGTCCTCCATCTTTGTTTTGGTTTAAATGGTTAACTAGGAGTGAATCTTTGCCCATTTGTTGGTACCCACTTTATACGACAAGGACTAGTTCCTTATGTTGAGATGTTTGAGTTGGTTCCCTGCACTGGTGATCTTTGAGGAATTCTGCAGTAAGACAACATCTCATGAAAGATTACTTTCTGTTAGATTTGTATTGAACCAGACAGAGAAAACCTTTGTATGTCTCTTTATGAGATTGGATAAATATAGAGGTACAGTATGGCCTCATTGATGCCTATACATCTGTAAGTATGGCCCCACCCAACACAGAGGTCATACAGATTTGTTAATGTTAATCAGATATTTTTCTAAAAATAGGCATAGGTCAAGGCCACATTGATTTGACCTTGTATTTCCACTAATGTCTTCAGCAAATCTCATTCTGTGCTACTGAGAGAAAAGCAGATATTCACTTTTGGTGAACCTTTACTGGGATATTAGGAAATTACTTATACAGTACAGAATAATTGAAAATGGATGTGAATGTAATTTCATTTTATTCAATTGTATAAAAGGAACCAAAAGTAAATCTTTGCTTATGTGTGTCTCCTCTAATGGGACTACCTGAACATCATGTTTTTTATTCTACTGACTTCTAGGAAATATTTACCATGTGAAAAGGCTTTAGATCATAAATTAACATATAATAACATTAAGGCATATAATAAAGTAGTTCACCTGGTAATAGAACACCCCAGATGCCTTTTTTGAGATTTTAGTCTTGTCCTTATGCCCATAACATATTCAAATGACTACGCAAAGTGCTCCCTGTTGTGTCTTAAAGCTTAATTATTTTTCTCATTGTTAGAAGAGCTTTTACCAGTCCACAATCCCATTTAAGCAATGTTTTAATCATTTTCTATATTTACATTTCTCTTGTGCCCCTTTTCCCAGTTTTCAATTAAGAGGTATTGAGCTCTGGTGCTTTTCCAGAAATAATTCAGGAGGCTAATGCACAAGCTTAAGTGAAACTATTTGCAAGGGATGCAATAAAACTATAAATCCAAAAATATTTCTTCATTTGCAAAGTAATTACACAAGGATCTGCTCGTTGTTGCCCTGCTTAGGCCAACTCATTGTTCATATTGTTGATCAAATAGAACAACAATATATGTTGGTTTTTTTGTTGTTGTTTTGATCACAGTCATTTTGTGTTGAAATGCATAGCTGGTGGTCGCTTTATTTGGATGCTTCTTCCCCGAATACTGAGAATATCACTATCCTTTGCTAATGGCTTTCAAAGCAATTTGCTTGCTTTATTGCTTGGTTGAACCAAATATTCGACTGCAGGGATTGTTAACCTCTTTTTGTATCATGAAACCCCTTGGCATTTTGTGAAGCTTATGGACACCTTCCTAGAATAATGTGTTTAATTTTAAAGAAATGTTAAGTGTAAACACAATGTAGAGATGGAAGGAACAAATGAAATGCAATATACATAGTTGTGAATTTTATTTTTATCATTCTCTTGTTCTGTCTCAAACTGTTTTTTGTTTGACATTCAATCTTGTCAACAACCTAAGGGCTTATTGGTTGTTCTTTAAAGCTTCATCATAACCCATACTTATTGCAACATACCTTTTAAGAAATCAGTTTTATCATGTTACAGAAACATTTGGCAGAAAAATATAGGGTCTCATTTATGAAAACTGTCTAGGTGTAAGACTTTCTTACACCATAGCAGCCAATCAGAGCGCCCCTTTCATTTCATATAGTGCTCTGAAAAAATGAAAGGGGAGCTCTGACTGGTTGCTATGGACAACCAAGAAAGTCTTAGACATAGACAGTTTTCATATGTGTCCCCCATAATTTGTAATGCTGTTAAGTTAGCAAAAAAGGCCAGAACAAAATAAAAGTTTTGGTAAAGTATTTGGTTTTTAATCAAAGTCCACAATCTGATTTCTCTGGGATATTCACCATGCACCTCTATGACAGATATATAAAGTAAACCATGAAGCCTCTTAAGGGCACATCTAGTTTTTGCTGTTTCTTCATCTCCGTATTTGAAAATCCATATTTTTTTTTCTTTTTCCCCCAAGATAGCTGTGGGCTTTATTTTTCAAAGGCCAAGTTGTAATTTGTTAGAGGACTATGTTAAATATGATGTATACCTGTTTCAAACAGTTTTTAAGGCGTCGTTAAAACAGCAACTTCTATTTTTTAGGTGGGTGGGTTGTTTCTACAGTATTTAGAGAGTGCGGTAAGTGACAATACCTTTTTTTCTTGGAATAGTTAGAATTATGGGATTACCAAATTTACTTTTATATTTAACCACTTTCTCACAAGAAAAACATCTGTTTTTGTGTTGTCGCGTTCCAGCCATGACATTTGTATTTTTTTATCGACATAGCTTATGTGGGCTTTTTTTGTGTGATAAGTTGTAGTCTTTATTGGTACAATTCTGATATATTTACAATATTTTGATAATTTTTTGGGTTTCCTGGTAGGCAAGATGATCAAAAACACAGATTCTGTCATTGTTAACATTATTTTTTAGTTTTCACCATGTGGAATAGCTGTGATAATGTTATTTTATTGTTTGGGTAATTTTCAATGCTAAAAAACAACTTTTTTAATATTTTCTCACAAAAGAACATACTGCTAATAGGAAGAAGCACATAGAGCCAATCATGCATATACCTTTTATTGAGGTTGTATGGGAACCTTTAGGCAAAGCTCATATATGAGTAGAAACACTAGGCACCATCAAAGTTAAAAAGAATGTTCAGAAAACTAAAAAAAAAAAAAATCTTTAGAGGTCCCTTATTCTTTATTCATCTTCCTGTGATGTTTTATATGCTTTTTTTGGTCTTTTTGTGCTGTATGTGGCCTCCATTTGTTTGTAGTTGAGTAGTGGCATTTCCTGTTTGAAAGTAGTTGTAGTTTCTCTATTGCCCTATGAAACAATAAGCCTCAGGATCCTTCCTCCCTACATCCATTTCAGTGTTCACCTCTTAGTTCCTCCTTCATATTGAAATTCTTGAGAAGCAAGAACAAAGGGCCACATGTATGAAAACTATCTAGGTCTAGAACTCACTTTGTTGCCCATAACAACCAATCAGAGCGCCCCTTTCATTTAATATAGCGCTCTGGAAAAATGAGAGGGGCACCCTGATTGGTTGCTATGGGCAACAAAGAGAGTATTAGACCCAGACAGTTTTCATACATGTGGCCCAAAGTGTTGTGGGTTAAAAAGCTGCCCTTTAGTCACCAGATCTCCTGGACTTAACACACTTAAGAACTTGTGAGCTTACTGTAACCAAACAGCTGAGGTAGAACTACAAGTCGTCCAATGAAAAATGTAATTAAAGTACTATACAAAAGTGTTTAATTTTGGTATTTATTTATTTTTCAGTAAACATCCCTTTTAATAATCCTCCACTTTTCATCTTTACTTAAATTTTCAACTTGTGGTTCCAGGAGCTTAGCTGTACAAGCCAAGGGCTACTAAATTCTACTCAAAATACAGCAATTTTGTCAATATATTACATTTTGAAAATCTTTTGCTGAAATCTGCAGTCATGTGCCTTACATGCAGACACATGGTGGCTGAGGCCAATGATTATCTCACAGTCAGTTGAGCTTTAAGTGCGACTTCATCAGTGAAGCACCACACAGGATACTAAAGCTCTGGTGGTCCTGAATGGTCAGCTTTGGGAGAGGTAGGATTTAGATATTTTTTTTATTTTATTTTGTGGGAACTGTAGGAAATACTAATGTTAAACATCAAAGTATAAATCTGAAAATATTATGATCCACAAGGCTTTTGACCCTGGGGCTACTGTGCTGGATGTTCAGTGTTCTCTCTGCCATCCAGCATACCGACAAGTAATGTTTGCCCTCAGCACACTTGCAGCTCTCAGAGTCAAAAGCCTAGAGGTGGTGATGGTAGCAGACAAGAAAGGATGCAGAAATCGGGACAGGATACCAAACAGGAGGAGACTTGGGAACCAGGAACATGGAAGACACAGGACAGGATGCAAACAAGACACTAGATCAATGGATGGCCAGAAGACAGGATACAGGAGCAACAGATGACCCACAGACAGTATACAGCAGATAGGCAGAGGTCAGATCCAGGCAGGAACAAACAAAGGTCTAGGGTCTCAGGAATGAAGGGTCTCAGAGTCAAGAACACAGGATCAGGAACAGGATCAGTATCATGGATCAGGAACACAAAGGGCCAAAGACACAGTGCAGGAAGTCCAGGATGCACATCAGAAACTCAGACCCTGGCTGGAAGCAGAGGCTGGTTTTTAAAGCCAGCTAGATTGGTGGCAGCTTAAAGTATGCTGAGGGTAAGCATTAACCGTTTCCATGCTGGACTTCACAGAGAACACTGAACATCCAGCACAGCAGCCCCCAAGGTTAAAAAACTTGCAGATTATGACACATAAACGGAAGTGATTGGTATTTTATTGGAGTGAATAGATAGTAAGTAAGGTTTTATATGGAGTAGAAAGCTTGCCTAATAGAAATTAGGAAATAGTTCGGACTGCTATTGGTAAAGACTTTTCAAGATTTTTGAATATCAGACACAATAATAAAATGATCAGCCTTCTACTTGAAGGATCAGCTCACTTTAGGACACATTGGACATAGCTTGAGAAAACCTACAGTAACTCAATAGAAAAGAAAAAGCAGGAAGAGGATCAACAAGCTTCTGTTCTTGTAACCTAATAAAAACTAAATAAAATCTCATACCTTACAACATGCCTTATCTACAAAGGTAGAATTTAATAGAGCAGCATTTGACATGCATGTATGTGTCTTTTCCACATGAACAATACATTTGAAAATGTGTATACAATGATTAGTTTTCTGCTTTAAATCTATTTTTTTCTATGTAATTAATTATTATAATAAACTTTAACGTTATTATTGCAGTCTCTGCGGAGCTTTGTTTTAAGGTTTTAAGAAACATAATGTTAGTTGGACTTTGCTAGTGTTATCTGGAATAACACTATGAAGATACTTTGTAGGTATGCTGAATGTGCAGCCATATCATACCAGTAATATTCGTTTATCTCTCAGGTTGGATATCTCTGTGATCATTTGGGACTTACATTTTTAATGAAAATTCATTAAACTCAAGGCCAGAGAACTTCTTTTAATTGCTGCTGAAAAAAATTTCACCATCAGTCTGGTGCAGTCATTCCTCTTGTTTACCATTGGTTGCTGTGCTGAGGCTTAATTGAAGGTCCTCTGATTATCAGCATGGGTTGACATTACTGCACTGCATGAATTTTAAACAGAAGGCCAGATGTTTTAAGGATCAGCAAAGGAATCAATGACATGCTACTATGAATAATAAAATTTTAATTATCTGCTAGGAGCAAATAAGTGTTGCTCTCCTTTGCTGTTTTGTGAAAGGAAAGATTAATGTTAGATGATATTCTGCTAGTATGCTATAGGTGTTCAGAAATGACAAATAATTGGTCATCTGACCACATTGTTAATAAGATTCCTAAAAAGAAATATGCCCCTCCTAAGAAGAAGAAGAAGGATTGATTTTGGAAGTAAAATCAAGATTGAGCTGAATAAAACAAAAAACGGTTGTGCTGAAGGCATCTAGGCTGAAATCAATTTACACAGACAATGCAATAATCATGTCATTAGATATTTCAGTGTATCATTTACATGTTAAAGACCATGAATATACCCCTGAAAGCTCTAAATTAAATGAATATAATTTTAGCCTCTTCTACAGTGGTGTAAGACAAATATAAATATTCATCAAGATAAGTAATCACATAAATCAACTTAAAAAGTCATAATATTGTAAATGTGATAA
This sequence comes from Phyllomedusa bahiana, assembly GCA_025379985.1. Classification (NCBI taxonomy): domain Eukaryota; kingdom Metazoa; phylum Chordata; class Amphibia; order Anura; family Hylidae; genus Phyllomedusa; species Phyllomedusa bahiana. The sequence continues at coordinate 12,207 of JAODAL010039297.1, forward strand.
AGAGGAGTCAAGAATGGTCTGTCAGCACAGCAGTCCTGACGTGCCTGTGTTAGAAACAATACTTGTTTTCCTCAAAACAACAATTCTGAAGTATCTTTTCTTCAAAATCTACATTTTATTATTCCTCTCTTACTCCCCCTGCTAATATATAACTAAATTGAGAACTCAGCATTACTGTTTCCATGGGATGCTTCCTTTCACAGTCTGCCATCGTGACCACTGATTGGATTTTTTTTTCGAGTGTATAGGAACACACCCCACTGACATTGAACATATTATAACCTAGTTTATTAAGATGCTCCTGTATTATTATTTTATGGAACTTCAACAATATCTCCAAACAACATTTAACGTGTTTTTAGTGTCTGCCTCAAACCTTAAAAATTCCTCTGCAAGGAATGAAAGGTGCTGCATTACATTTGGTAGAGTTATTAAACTAGAAATGACAGCGGAGCGGATAGGTTTACTTTAGAGTGTAATTTTCGGCATTGTTGAAGATTTTTTATCCACTAGGTTCAGCCTCTCATGTAATTAGCTCTTATCTGTGGTACTATGTTGCAGTGAGTTGTCTCATTCTTCTTATTCATGATTTAGCCCATTGAATAATTACTGTTTCTATGATGAGCCATAACACCACTAAGATCTCTTTCTTGTTGGACAACATCCAGGTATAGCAAGGATAAACCTGATAGATAAGGTACCATGATATCACGGCACAAAAAATAACCTTTTCAATGCTTTTCAACGGCTTTTGTTGTAATGTTAGAACAGATAACAGGGTGCACAATGATATCAGTGTAAGCTAAAATTTGCTACGTCCGGGTTAAGATTGGGAGATCCAGCTTACTTTGGAAAATACAGTATGGCTGTATGTACCCTGTTTTTGATGGACTTATCCATTAAGAAAATATTATACTGCATTGGGGCCAGGGTAGTCCAAAAAGAAAAATACCTTATACTTACCCCGCTGTCCCTTGCCACTGCAGAGCTCTACAGCAATCACCCTGACACAGGATGAGAGGCTCACTTTCCATTCACTTACAATAGAGCACAAGCCTCTCCAGCATGTTAGAATGAGAACCCGGAAATCAAGAGGAATGGATCACTGTGAGCAAAGAAGCAGCGGCTATGGGGGACAATTAAGTATGGATTTGTTTTTTTGGGGGGTGGTTAGACCAACTTGGCCCCAATACATTGTATTTGTTTTTTAATGGACAACCCCATTAATGGGGAATAGTTGATAAAGTTAAAAAAACAAAAAAACATGCTCAATCAAGTCAAATCCATAATCATTCAGTTTTTATCCAGGGGCGGGCAAAAACCCCTGTGAGATAGCGGCCAATTAACTCAGCTTAGAGGCAAAACTCCTTGTCAGCCGTATGGCAATCATAGGAAATCTCTGAATCAATGTCTTTCTTGTTATGTGGTATTTATAGAAAATGACATGACCGATATGCCCCAATGTTATTTCCTGTTTATTTTTTTCTTAAGACAGATGCACGTTTATCCCTCTTTCTGCTGCTTATACCTCTAGCTATAGCAGCCTTTTGACTTGCTTTCCCTACTGCCTTGCTGCATCGTTGACTCATACTGAAGCTGTCAGAAATCAAATTCCCTAAATCCTTCTCGGGTCTTGGGTAAAGCAGAAGTGGCGATTAAATACACAGGCAGAAGATTCATTCTAACCAAGTGCATTATTTTACATTAGGAAACATTCAATTGCATGTTCTATTGCTTTTACCATATATCTAATAAAACTAAACAATTCTCCTTATTATAGACTCCTTTAGGAGTATCAGCCATATTTGTGTCATCAGCAGACAGGTAAACCTTCTTTGCACAAATCAATAACAAGCATGCTTAAAGAGGGGTGCACATTTAGGGAAAGATAGGTCTGTAACAATAACTAATGAGATTTTAGAAGCCTTATTTCAAGTAGAACTTTTTGAAGGGGAGGATGTTAGTTAAAGGGGTTTTCTCACTGTGCAGTTTCACAGTCACAGCAAGTTTTTAATTCACTCAAGTCTTCTCAGCAGTGATTAGTATATTTAGCTTTTCTGTAACTAGCTAAACCATAACACTAACAGGTGCAGGAGATCTAATCTTCAGTAAACAAAGTTACATGTGCTGTGAGGAGTGAAAACAATTGCTTATCTGTAAACAAAAGATAATTAGACTACTTGGAGTGAGTTTTCTAGACTATGGAGACATCACTCTCTGCTCTCTGCTCTAATTAGATAGCAGAGTTGTGGCCAGGTAACCATAGAAACCTGTTTCCATTCGTAGCAGATAAAAATGATCTTATCTCCTTAGTAAAGTAAAATCAAAAGACTAATAAATTTAGAAAAAAATGTCCATACATCTTGAAAGCTAATCTTTGTAGTGATTAGTTGATTGGTTACATTGATACAAGTAAATCACAATTCTCAAAAGCCAATTAATAATATTTTTAATAGTATTTAAATATCTTTACTTTTTAAACATTGTATTTTTTAAGCATTTTGAAATATTGATATGTTAATAAAAACTATTAAAATGTAATTTTTATTTATTTATTTCATTCATAGCGAATTTTTAAATGGACTCTGTCTGATGACTAGTGGCAGCATTAATATTAGTTAAAGTATCAGGCTAACACAACGATGTAATATCTTTTAGATCCCACTTTCCAATCTCCAATCTCTTCTTCATCACATGTCTCTTCATTAATGATCTCTCTCATCTGGTTGTCCTGCAGCCATCGATAAAACAGAGAGACTGAAGCTCTTAGTGACATCGTCATTTTTTATTTCAGCATTGGTTTGCTTTGTCATTTCTCTGTCACTTTAAAGATTGTACTATGGTCTTTGTATTCAGTACATAAAATCTCATTTCCCGATATCATAAAAGCTTCCACAAAGGACAGATATTAGGGCACTCTTGTGAAAGCTTAATCAATAAGAAGTGTCAGAGTTTTACTCATCATAAGGTAGCAGACAAAAATGCCGCCTCATCACAGAAGTGATTTCAAGAGTATATCATTTTGGGCTAGGTTTTCATCACTGGGAGAAGATGATACATATTTTTCTTTTATTGCTGCTATGTCTATTAGACTGTTAAAGCATTACTGGGAGATATATTTGAAAGAAATGTACTAAGTACAGTTACTCTTTTCTGCATGTAAAAACAGTAACTCTTGCAGTGCCACTATTAAACTGATTCCATACATATTCCCACCATTCTAGTTGTAAATTGTTTTGTATAGCACCAGAGGCGTAACTTTAAGCTCTTGGGCCCTAGATTAAATAGTGAAATTGGGCCCTTCAGTACAATAATTGTGTCTCCTTATGTGGCAGAAGGGTTTTTGGGCACCCTCAGGCTGCAGGGTCTGTTAGTGACTGGTACCGCTGCATCCCCTGTAGCTATGCCCCTGCATAGTACTCTGTCATTAAAGAGATTGTCACAACACTTTGCTAGTCTACTCCTTTTGAAGTGACAAGGGTAGAAATGATCAACTTACGGGTGCTAATCATATGGTACACTAGCTCTTTAAACAAACCTGTTTACCAGCTACTGGAAGGAGAAACAAAATAATTGGGGACCTTCATTCTTGAGTATCATGGCAATGATATATATCACAGATGTCAATATCAAGGTCTGAGGACCAAATCTGGCCAACCACTTTCTTTTATGTGGCTTCCGAGACACAGCTCGTGTAAAACTCACAGCTCTGAAAGCCCTACCAAGGGACCTAGCTACCCTTCAATGACCCTTTGAGGACAACCACAATGCTGTTTTGGGCCACTGTAAAAATGAGTTTGAGACCCTTGATACATATTATACAAAGAGCACATATTTGGCATTGTTATACCTGGAAGAGCAAGAAGATTATTGTTTTGTACAAATTTATTTTGTTTTTATTACACTGAATTCTGAATAAAATAAAGAACATTTGATTATTCACAATATAAAACTTAAATAGTTGTCCGGTTAATTTTTAAAATGTATTTAAAAAAAAAAAAAGACACAAGCGCCTCCCCTCTTACCTTGGATCCAGCACTACATTGTCCTCACTCTCCACTGGTCTTCTGTTTTCTCCTGTTCTTTCTTTTGACTGCCCCCCCCCCCCCCCCCCCCCCCCCCCCCGCTCGCCCCCCCCCCCCCGGAACATCGCTGCTGTAGAGTCTGATTGACTGCAGCAATTACATGCCATCTCCTGAAGTCACTGTTTGGAAGTATGCACTCCATATGGTGCAGATAGCCAGTGGCAAGTGGTCACTGCAGCCAGTTAGCAGTTGCAGCAGCTATGTCCTGTTCAGAAGAAGATATGATATAGGACAGGGTTCCTCAAACTTTTTAAACAGGGGGCCAGTTCACTGTCCCTCAGACCATTGGAGGGCCGGAATATAGTTTATAAAGAAAATTATGTCTCGATGAACGATTCCTATGCACTACTGCAATATCTTATTTTGAAGTATGTAAACAAAACGGTGGGGAAAAAAATTAAAAAAGTAGAAACAATATTTAAATGATGAACAAGTAAGTTAAACTCAATCAAAACTTACCAGTATTTCAATGGGAACTATGGGAACGGCAGATATTTGTCCCCAGTAGGCAGGTAAATGTCCCCAATAGGTGGGTAAATGTCCCCAATAGGCAGGTAAATGTCCCCAATAGGCAAAATAGATCCCCAATAGGCAGGTAAATGTCCCCAAAGAGAAAGTAAATAAACCCAATAGGTGTTAAAAAAAATTAAATACCAGTACTCCCCTATGTCCCCTGCTGCTCCGTCTTCTTCTAGCACAGGCGACGTGACATCATCAGGCGTCGCCTGTGCTGCATACGCAGCGCCACCTCATCATTCCGCCCATGATTACAAGGCCCGCCGGCATTGAAGTAGTGAAGTTTAATGTCGACAGGGCCCAGGGTTGGCCACAGAAATTAAAACATCCTGTGGCCCGCAGGCCGTAGTTTGAGGGCCCCTGATATGGGATATATGTATATGAAATGGAAAAGGGAACAGATCTTTTGGTTGCATGGGAACCTGATATTACTGATGGCAGCCCGGCCCCTATAATTAACATCCACAAACATTCCTATTTGCTAGCCACAAGCCCATAACTGTCAACATGACTTTCATAACTGTCAGACAAAACTTGTCCATCATAGCCAGCTGCAGTCCCCTCTGTAACTGCCAGACAGAGTTTGATCTGCACCTGCATGGTTACAAATCTTACCACTGTGATCCATAGAGCTATGTGTATTGCTATTATGAAGATGTGCATTGCTGAGCGGGTGTGTATTCTTTGCATCTTGAGACTATTGTTCATAGGGACTTCTTGCTATTTCAGGGCTTGTGTAATACAACCTGCTATCATGGAAAAATAATTAATTATGTATTATTATTATTATTTATTTTATTATTATTATTTATTTATTTATCACATCATCATCTTATAATAAATATAACTTTGTGTATATAGCAATGTAAGTTGGATTTGGGAGTGACAGATTCTCTCTGCCCTGTGATTCCTCTGTGTAGCCAGGGAAAGAGGGACCAATTTAAGTTAACATTGCTATCTCGCAGAATAGGGTCAGCTCCCATCCCTATTCTATTATGCACAGTGCCTACTGTATAGCAATTGATCAAATTGTCATTCAAAGCTTAGAACAACAGCTTTTCAGAATATACTTGCTCTCATAGAATAAATAAAAATGAAAGTACTAGAAAATAAAAATTACTGAGAGTTTAAATGTAGCTTAAGAGATACTTTTTATCATTATAACAAGATACTTGTCTTGCTTTACCATGTAAAAGTCCAATTTAGGTAAAAACCCCACTATTAAAAAAAAAAATATTCACCCGTAAAATACATTTTAAAAAACAAATCTTTTTGGGATGAAATTTAGGTCCCAAAATTTGGGTCAAAAAGGATTAAAGTGATTTTTCCCTCCAGCCAAATAAAAAATTTTTTAGGCAAAACCCTTTTTTTAAAGCTGGTCCAAACTGGGTTTTTCCAAACCCCAAAGCCGAACCCCAAAAAAGGGGGTTCCCCTTAAATTAAATTTTTCCAAGAAATTTTTTTTTGTTTTTTAATATAGGTTTAATGATTTGGGAAAAAGGGTTTTTTGGAAAAAGAAGAAAAAGGATAAATAGACCAATTTTAATGAAAAGTCCTTTAACCCCACCCAATTCATGACGCTTTTCCTGATCAAAATTTTTGACAAGAAACGTCAAAAATGTTTTTGGTGGGGAAATCATACTTCTTTAGTTTATTTTTTTCTATCTTTTTATTTAGAAATCCTGCCTTTTTAAATATAAACACCATTACTGTCTATCCCCCTGTCTCCTACATCAGTCCTTTCCCTATTTAAAAAGACCCTTTTAGAACTGAACATCTTTCATTTGCCTCCCAAAACCAAACCAAAACCCCGTTTTCTGTTTTTTAGTCATGTACCCCCATCCTTTTCGAAGTGCCACTGTCTTGGGGTTATACAAGATTCCGATCTGTACTTTACTCTGTATATTCCATCCAATCTCTTTCTGTAAACTCTCCCCTCTCCAATCTGTCCTGAATGCAGCAGCCAGGCTAATCTTTCTTTCCAGCTGCAATACTGATGCCTCTACCCTGTATCAGTCACTGGATTCTGATTCAGTGCAGAATACAGTTTAAACAAATTACTCTCCCTCATAAAGCTGTCCGTAGTGATTCCTCCCACCAGGCCTCTATGATCTGTTGATGATCTTCAGCTAAATGTCTCAAACATCCTAACTTCCCATGCTTCCCTCCAAGACTTCACATGTGCTACACAAGTTTTCTGACATGTGCTATTCCATAAAGCCTAACCTTGATAGTTTTAAGTGCACCCTGAGCAATACCCAAGATCACTAAGTGCTAACCCCTCACTTTCAGTCACACACATCCCTAACCCTCCATGCACTTGGGAACTCACATGCATATATCTGTATATAGATGTACTGTCTGAGTGGCAGGTTCATCCACCTTTGTGTGTACTACCCTGTATTTATGGAAAATGGTTGGACATTGTCTAAACTAAGCACTTCTCACCTTTCATCTCACCCCTACACCCACATAGATTGCAAACTGTTGTGAGCACTACTCTTGTTTAATCTGTTAATAGCTTTTTTACTATGTAATGTTTGTTTTACACCCTTTACCTTACAAAGTGTTGTGGAATATGTTGGTGCTAAATAAATATAAATAAAAGATTGTTATTATTGTTGTTATTATTAGACTATGTTCACACGGGGGAATTTTGCATTGTATTTCGCATTGTATTTGCGCTCTATACGAGCGAGATGCACGCCGAAGTTACGGTAATCCACAGGTCTCATAGAGAACTATGGATTACGCCTCCTCTCCCCGGGCGTACAATACGATCGTATTGTACGTGCGGGGAGATAAGTGACATGTCAATTATTTGCGGCGCAAGTAATGACAGTCTATGGGACCAGAGGGCTGCAGGCCCCCCACGCCGTGGGGGGACGCGCGGGTCAGCGCGACACCCAAATAACCCCACGTAATTGCGGCCGTACTGTACGCCCCACAATTACGCCTTATTATGAACCTATACATCACAATGCTCAGCTTCTCTTCCACTCAGGTTCTCCATAAAGGGAATCTGTTGCCATTTTTTTTTTTTTTTTTACTTATTAAATCAAGACCCTGATCAATATTCTTTTCCCCTCAGTCGTTTTTATTTCCTGATTGTAGATTTCTCTATTTGGCTGTCTGTATATCAATGTGGGGATGACATTCTTGCTTGCACTGCTTTAACAGCAGTCAGAGAGATACTTTACAGCAGCTTCATGCACATAGGATTTTTAAAGACAGATTCTGTCCCATAGACTTGTATAGGAGAGTTTTCACTGTAAAGGGTGGGGATAGGGAGAGCTGTGACATTTCCTTTTGTGACTGGTGGATTCTGTGGTATCTGTACACAATGGTGTCTCCTTTCAGTTTGACCCTGCTTTTACTGAATGAGCACACTGCTGAAAAGCTCTCTAAACAGAACAGGAAGTGTCAGACGATTATTAGGCTTAGTGGCCAAAGTGAAAACTGCAGGACTTAAGAATCATTAAAAAAAAAATACTGAAAGTGATGTGGAAAATTTAAAAAAAAATAACCAAAAAACCCTAAAAAATGTGTTTAACATAAAAATGTGAGTTCCCTTTAAAGACTCTTATAAAGAACCAATGAGATTGATGTAAGTTTACAGGAAGGAAGGACAACATTTTTCTTTATCTAACCCTACTTGCTAACCCCATTAAATTTACAATGATTCTATTTAATATTTGAAGAAATAAAAGATTAAGCCATAAATGCTATATATTAAAGTTATTGATTATTATTATTATGCTATAATAATTAGTGTAAGTATTTCAACAATAGTTATTTGTGTTTATTTCTATTAATTTGTATCAAATTAAGTCACAGTAAAGCATATAGTATTTTGACATTCCTAAATCAAGTGCTCATGTCTGAAGATTGTCAGGTGTAGTTTTGAAAATGCATGCCATTGATGTTTTTGAAGTGAAATACATGAAAGCTAGTCTTCCTTTTGATTTTTTGCACATGAGAAGAGCAAACATTTTAAACAACTTTATTCAACAGTAATTAAGAAAGGCCGCCTGAGATGAGGATACAAGGGAAATCTGACAATTCTATTATAAGTTCACTCTCGAAGCCAGAATATGAGATTTGCTATTTTTGACTTTATTCCCAATGTCAGAACTTGTTTCATCTAATTATTGGTTTAAAAGCCAACCACCTTGACCATATTCATTGGAACAGTTCCTAGGAAACAATATTGTTACGACATGAATGATCAAACAATCTTCAAATCCAGAAAGAGCCAGCACAGATGTTGTCTCTGGCAAAATGACAAAAAACATTGAGCTACCTTGTATTAAACAAAGACAAGAGCTAAAGAAGCATACCACATTATTTTTAAAACACAGAACAAATGTTACTACATTCAGTAGTGCAAGTTATAAGTAAGCAATTAAAGAGCATATGCTGAAAAACCGGCTATCTCTGGCATTATATCATTTTATTGCTTTGACATCCTGTACGATGTTTTCAACTTTATGTGCTTTGTGGCAAGTAATGTAAACTAGTTGCAATAAATTTTGGCTATTACTAGGGAAGAAAGATCTGCAATATAAGTTACACTTTGTTTACATTCCTGTCATGGTTTATGTTAGAATGGAAACAAAGAAACACCTAGAGTCATTTACTGCTTGTCAACCGCTCATTGTCTATAAATGTCCAGGCAGTGGCTTTACATCTGCAGATATTACAGATGTATATTACTTGAGCAGCTGCGCAGTGGAGAGCCGGATGTCATCAATAGCTGGTTCTTCACTAAAAAGACAGGAACAGTTTATTACCTCCCTGTCTTCCAAATCAATGTGTACAATGATACAATGCTCATTGTCTTCATGCTTCACATGACCACTGTTACAGATGCTGCTGGTTCTTAATGTGCCAACCCTAGGTACAGGGGAAATTAAAAAAAAAAATATATATATATATATATATATATTATTATAAATATATATAATATAAATATATTTATATATATATATGTGTGTGTGTGTTGTGTGGTGTGTGTGTGTGTGTGTGTGTGTAAGAAGGCACCTGGGGGAAATCTGTGATGGTGTGTATATACTAGCCAGGTTTCTTCATATACAATGGTAAATAGGTGGCAAGCGACTTCAAGGAAATCGCATGGTCCCACCACTGAGAGGTGGCAGTTACTTGAAACCAAGGTACTGGCCTCGGTGAAGTAGGAGCCATTGGTTTTGTGTCAGCTGCGATATGTAGTTGGCATATGTTGAACAGCTAGTATAGCTGTTGGTAAACAGCTTAATCCAGAATGGCTCTTACTGGGAGCAGTCAAAGTGTTGGGTGGCTGCTCCCCATGTTGCAGGCCAGAGTTTAGCTGGCCTATATAATTCAGCTAGTCAGCTGACTGGGTGTGGCTTCTACCTAGGACAAGACATTTGGCCTGAGAGGCTACAGACTAGAGATATTCAAAATCTCCTATATAGCCACTATTAAGGTGATAGTGAGGAGAACTACCACTGTATTAGCCAGTGCTCAGACGAGCAAGAGTTCATTTTGTTTTGCTTTGTTTACATTTTTTGCACCTGTTGTCCGACTAACTGTGGAGTGTGGAAAAGTGTTATAGCATTCAATCCTGCGTGAACTAAGCTAAACGTCAATTTTCCTGGTCAGAAAGTGGGGGGTAAACAGTCTGATCAGGGACTGATTAAACAACAGACACTAGCTGTGCCCAGAAGAACTGATATTGTATAATAAGGTCTGTTTTTGAAGCGCATGATGTGCTAGTTGTCCCATCGAATCTGACTGAACTACAGATGTAGGCTCTGGACAGTGCCTCTTATGGTAGTGTGAACAGAGTCTAAGACAGACTAGAGCCTGAAGTGAAGTTGAGATACTAGTGAAAATTAGATGCACAGGAAATAAAATAGCAGTCTCAACACAGAGCTTAGTAGAGAGTAGTAAGGTTAATGTATAAGTTAATATTCTAATTAATATCATTATTTAAATTGTCAAATTGACTCCTCAGAACCAAATGATTAGTCCTTCTACTACATCATGGAATTTATCTATAATTTATTTATAATCTGTTCATAGTTCTGTGACTGCATCCATCTATCTCTCTTATAGTCAGGGCTGCATTTGCCACAAGGCAAGCAAAGGAGGATGGCGCAATTGAGATGGAATAGCGTAATATATATTTTTTTCATCTAATAGCAGTTTATGTTGACTCCTTCCTCTACTGCCACAGCCAATCTCATATTAACTCTACAGGCATTATCAAACAACTATTTATGGTCCTGTGTTTGTATTCATCTGCCCTTCATGTAGCCAAAGTCGTATTTGGCACAAGGGACCTTAGAGGGAATTTAGAGGGAAACATTTAATGCAATCTTATATTTTCTTTTTTTTTCTGTAATTGTAGCTGTTGCCGTCGTTCCTGCCACTTTTTTTAAATTTTTTTATTGTCTCATTATTATTATCTCCAATCAAAAACTCAAAGTTTGATGATACAGTATGTAGGGACAGTCAGTGGACAGCAATGCTGACTATCTCTAGGTATACACAGTATACAGGACGCAGCCACTCTTACACCACTAGGCAGCAGCATTGTTTGTCACAGCCAAACAGCTGTGTGTGATATTTAATGCTACTACCCAGCGATTCCAGCTATCCTGCCCTTCAAAGCTGCTGCCTCTGCTTACCCCTGGGTGCTGACATGTAAGAGGAGCTCCCTGTTACAAAATAGATATTGCCATTCAATAATGTAACTTTACTAAGTAGTTACATGACTTCCCTAAGGGTTCCTTAATTTGGGTCCAGGGATCTCAATCGCTTTTATAGAGACTGTTGACTCTCAGCCTGTCATTCTGTGCTGCTATAGGGCTTTAACGATACTCTCTACCCAGGGTCAGAACATGGTATTTTGGTGCCCTAAATGAAATATTATGGTAACGTGTAATATTCATCTTGTACTCTCCACGATCACCTGTTCTATTGTGCTTTGAGCCTAAAATCCCTGAATTTACTTACTAGTTTAGTTTATACATATGACTATAATATCTTTGCTTAATTCAAAAGTAAATTAAATGTTTTTTTTTTTTTTTGCTTTTTTTTCCGATGTACTGTAGGTTCCCCTGAAACATGAAAAAAATCCCTGGGCCCAAACCCTTTTTTTTTAGAGCATTTTGTGCTTTCAATTAGGGGAAAAAGGGGGGTTCTCCCCCCATAAAGGTTTTCCCGAGTGTGCTTTTAAAAAGCAAAATTTTAAAACTCTTGTTACTGGTTAAGCTGTGGGCTGGTCTTTAAACGTGATTGGGATTTTCAAACGCTCATTCCAAACCAGGCCCGTTACAGGGGAGAGGCTAACAAAAGGATTTAAACAGCAGTGCAAAAGGGTAACCCAGCTCTTTTAAAAATTTAAAAGTTTGTCAGTAAAATACATTTTTAAAAAAGCTCCTTTTAAAAGTAGGGTTTTTAAAAACAGCAGGCTTTAACCCCACCATGGTCATACAAAAGGGGCTGGAGAATGAGAGCAGAGAGAGGGTTCAGTCCCCCTAAAAGCTTATCTTACAAAAAAGGAGTTTAAAAATCTCTTTTATCTCCCTAGCACTTTAACAAAAAAAAATCAGAAAAAGCAATTTATTTTGTAATTTTTCTTTTTTTTACCTTTGCTAATGTTTAAAAACAAAAATTAGGGGGGGGAATAAACCCCCCTTTTTGCTATTTGAAGCCCAAATTTTCCAAAACAATTAAATTTCAATAGGACAGATTTATTGAAAGTTAAAAAAAAAAAATTTTTTTTTGTCCCCCCATAGTAACCAACGCGACAGGGAAATTTTTTTTTCAAACAATAAACTGTTTCTGGGTTTCTATGGTTTTTCCCTTTTTATGTTTCTTAAAATACCCCCAAAAGGGCGTTATGATTTAAAAAAAAAACTGCAAAAAATTTTTAGTTGGGGGCCAATAGCAAAACAAACAAATTCTTCTTAATTCCCCAAAGGAAACCCTGAAAAAAAGGGACCCCATAATTTTGCTTTTTTATAATTTATAACATTTTTTATGTATTGGCAAGCCTATTTTTTATGCTTAAACTTTTGTCGTAATCTTTTTGTTTCTCATAACCTTAACAACACAATTTTTTACACAAGTATTTATTTTTTTCACTTTTCCAAATAGAAACATATGGGTATCTTCATAGAACATTTAAGTATAATACATTTTTATTAATGGTTTTCAGTTTTATTCCTCAAAGCTATATTAAAGTTAAAGCTAATTTTTTACAAAAAAGGTTTTTAAATTTCTTAAAAATTTTGGGTTTTTTATTTTTTAGGTTGTTTTAAAAAATTTCTTTTTACTTAAAATGTCTGTACTTTTATCCACTTCAACTGAAAAAAAAAATATAGTTAAATGGGGGTACCCAATTCCCTATGCAGCTGACCCAAAAATGGGGCATTTTTCTTTATCTTGCTGGATACACGCAAATTTTTAAAATGGATAAAGGGTTTTTTAAAAAATCCTGGGTTGAGGACATTATTGCCAGCAAATTACACATAACAACCCCTTTTTTCATAATTAAGGGAAGCTGTTTTCACAAAAACACATAGGAATATAAAGGTATAAAAAATTTTTTGTTTTTCCCGACAAGGTAAATCAGTACCCTTTTTTGCATAACTCAAAAGTGAAAATAAAAGGCCCTTTTTATTCCAAAATTTTAAACAAACTTTTCTTTTAAAAAACCCTTTTAATTTACCCCTGTAAAAACCCTCCGTGGGGCATTTTTTTCCCATGTGTTCCCCTGCTGTGGAGACCGTGCCCCTCTCCCCCTCTTTGCTCCCAAAACCTTAAAAAGGGGGGTTTCCCCCAGTACAAAGGTTTTTTTTGGGGATTTTAAGCTTTTTCAAATTTTTTACAGCTTCAAATCCCGGGGGAAAGGGGCTCTCCTCCCAGTTTGGTTTTGTTTTCCCTCCTGAAGACTGGGGACATCATCATTATTGTGAGCGTGGGGAAAGGGAAAAGGGCAGACTGTGACCTTTTGGCCCAAAAGGGCAGTTCTATTCCTGCGAGCCTGGGGAGGGAGGTGCAGCTTTTCGACCCCCTGGGGGGAAAAGACCACATCCTCCGTGTAAAAGGTGTGTTATTTTGGGGAGAGTAATCTAGCCTCCCCCCCCTTTAGGGGAATTTAACCCAAAATAAAAAAGCTATCAGAGGGAGAAGGGGGGATAGGGGGCTCTTTTCAGCCATTTAAAAATAAACACTAAAGGGGGCAGTGAAAGAAAAAAAGAGAACACAGACAAAGGAAACCCGCATTTTTTACCCTTTTATTTTACACAGTCACGGGGGAAAAGAGGTTTCGGACAGCCAATCAACCCGCACAGGGTTTTGTGTCCAAAAGGGGGTGGAAATTTAAACTTCAGGAATTTAATCCCAAACAAAGGGGGGCTTACCGACCACTTTCGCAGAAAAAACTCTAGACACACACGATTGCTCATAGCGCATTAAAAATGATTTGGGTAAGAAAACCCAAATTTGCAAAAGTGTTATTTTTTTTTCCCTCTTACAGAAATCTTTTAGCAAGGGAAAACCCCTTTTAATGAAAAAAAAACAGATTTATGGGAATTTAACAAGCTGGGAAACCTAAGGCACATTTTTAAAATTTTTTATTTCAAAAATGAGGAAAGTCTTCCCTTTTTTGTATATTATTTCCCCTCACACCTTTGTTTCCAATCTGGAAGGTCTTTGATCTGAATCCTAAAAGGCTTTGTATCCACAGGATAGGTGCAAAATGTCTTATCACTAGGGATCCCACAGCAGGGACCCCCACAATTTCTAAAATGGGGAACCCAAGTCCAATCCCCTAATTTTAAAAGGAGAAAGGGTTGAACATGCGCCTGCATTTTAACCAACAGTTCTTGTGGAATGGGGGGAAAAAATAATTACCATGGCAACCAAAAGAGAAAGGTCAAATGCCACAGATCAGTTTAGGCCTCCCATTATGGTGCTGTGTTTTAAAAACTAAAAACTTAGAAGACATGTCAGTAAAAAAAAATTTTGGGTAGTGACTTGCTTGGGCCCCACAGGTCCACGAAAAAGGGGGTGTGCCGTGTTAGTATGTAGATAAATCTGAGACACAAAATTAATTTCAAACACGATATCATTGATCGTTACTAATGTAAAAAACAAAAATAAAAAATCAACGAATTTACTATTAAATAAAATTTTTTTCATTGAAAATCAACTCCACACACACAAAATTATAATAGTAGATAAAAGGGAAAGACTTTTTTCCAAAAATTTCATTAGAAAAATTAGGGGTTTCCCTCATTTTAAAGGGGGAAAACAGATTTTAGTTTCACTTTCTTACAGATCATTATTAGCAGGGATTCTTTTGTGAGAGAAAATAAACTGTTGGGGGGAATCTGGAAGCTGCTTTTTACAGGGTAATCTGAGTCTCTCACACATACAGTGCAGCAAGCCAGCACGCTGAGAAAAACAGTTGACAGGGTTTACAGGCATCCAAATTCACTGCTGTAGTTAATCCCTCCAGAAACCAGCATGCGCCCAAGTTTATCATGTAACAGAGTAACTTTTTGTTTTTCCCCTTTTTACAGGGAATTTCCCGCCCGAAACAGTTACTTTTTACACAGCTGTCAACAAAATGATCATCAAGCGTCATGTGCCAAATTGGCCCGATTCAGAGTGTCGTAAAGGGCCAGCACTTTTATAAAAAGAAACACAGGGGAAATCTTTGATTTTCCTAAAGAAACAATTTAAGGAAATGTTTGATTTTAGCTCCTGTTACTTTTCCCGAGGGTTTCCCGGAGGTGTAGGTCTCTTTAAATTTTGATTTACAGTAATAGCTACTTATCTCTTGCAACAGTCTAACCACAAATTGAGATTGATGCAGGGAGTGCATTGTGATGTTTGTAGAAAGAGAAACATTTAACAATTTGACGTTTAGGAGCTTCTGTTCTTATCTATAGAGACTAAAGCAGTTCATTGAGTTGTTTTTTTTTTAATATAAAATTCATGTTAACATTTTGTGCTGATTTTTATATTTTTTGTTTTTTAGAATTAATCTTAGAGAAGACAGTTTTTTATACTTTTATACTGTACATTAATTTTTGTTCATCAAAATGTAGGTCAGTGGGTCAGCCTTTATTCTACATATGGCAATAGCTGGCACGTGACTCGTCTCGTTTCTATTCACTGACCTGCTATTCTAACACCCCTTTCTTTTCTAGCTGCTGTGATGTGTTTGTAATCACTAATAAAACTATGGTACTACCCAATTGAAAATGGTAGATACTCTATTGGTTAAATTAATGTATATTATTTAATTTAATGGAGATCCTTTTATATTTCTTGTACATTTTATCATTTAATATTAATTGTATGTTATATAATTTTATATGAATTTGTATTATTTAAATTTATATGGTTTGATAATTATCATAAATTAGTTTTTATCATTTTAATGGTCTAAGTTGAGAAATATATATTTTTTTTCCCTAATGTCAATTCTAGCTTATCTACGACAACTTTGGCCTCAGTCATACGCTTTTAACTGGCTTGTACCGACAGTGTTAAGCCTACATTTGGCATGATACATTCATAACAGTGACTAATCCTACGAGTCTGCTGTGACTCGCCACCGCATCTTTGGTGCATTCAAAATTGTAGGGTCTGGCACACAATGCACCAAAGTTTGGAGTGCAACACGTCATACATCTATAGGACAGAGCTACAACAGTTTTTTGGTGCAAGATATACCAGAAAACTGGTGCAGCCCTGTTCATACATGTCACTCATGGTCTTTTTAATAGCTGAATCACATAGAGTAGTCATAATGTTTGGATTGCTTTAATTTCATGTAGTTACAGTATGTAGAGAAAAAATGACTTAGAAACATTGAGGCAAACTACAATAAAGCACCTACAGTGCTTAATTCAGTATTCAGACCCCCTTTAAATGTTCCACTCTTTGTTTCATTGCAGCCATTTGGTAAGATCAAAAAAGTTCACTTTTTTGCTCATTAATGTACACTCCAACTTGTGCACCCCAACTTAAAAGAAAAAAACAGAAACGTAGATATTTTTGCAAATTTATTAAACAAAAAACTGAAATATCACATGGTCATAAGTATTCAGAACTTTTGCTGTGACACTCATATTTAACTCACATTCTGTCTATTTCCTTCTGATCCTCCTTGAGATGGTTCTACTCCTTCATTGGAGTCCAACTTTTTTTTAAATTAAACTGATTGGACTTGACTAAAAAGGCACACACCTGTCTATAGGAGAGCTCACAGCTCACAGTGCATGTCAGAGCACATGAGAATCATGAGGTCTAAGGAACTCCTCAAGGAGCTCAAAGACAGAATTGTGGCAAGGCACAGATCTGGCCAAAGTTACAAAATAATTTCTGCCGCACTCAAGGTTCCTAAGAGCACAGTGGCCCACTTAAATGGAAGAAGTTTTGGACGACCACAACTCTTCCTCAACCCGTCCAGCCAAACTAAGCAATCACGGGAGAGGAGCCTTGGTGAGATTGGTAAAGAAGAACCCCGAGGTCACTGTGGTTGAATTCTAGAGATGCAGTAGGGAGATGGGAGAAAGTTGCACACAGTCAACAATCACTGCAGCTCTCCATCAGTTGGGGCTTTATGGCAGAGAGTGCTGACGAAAGCCTCTCCTCAGTGCAAGACATATGAAAGCCTGCATACAGTTTGCAAAAAAACACATGAAGGACTCTCAGACTATGAGAAATAAGATTCTCTGGTCTGATGAGATGAAGATTGAATTGTTTGGTGTTAATTTTAAGCAGTATGTGTGGAGAAAACCAGGCACTGCTCATAACCTGCCCAATACAATCCCAACAGTGAAACATGGTGGTGGCAGCATCATGCTATGGAGGTGTTTTTCAGCTGCAGGGACAGGACGACTGGTTACAATTGAAGGAAAGATGAATGCGGCTAAGTATAGAGATATCCTGGATGAAAACCTCTTCCAGAGTGTTCTGGACCTCAGACTAGGCTGAAGGTTCTTCTTCCAACAAGACAATGACCCTAAGCACACAGCTGAAATAACAAAGTAGAGGCTTCAGAACAAATTTGTGACCCTTCTTGACTGGCCCAGCCAGAGTCCTGACCTAAACCCAATTGAGCATCTCAAGAGAGACTTGGAAATGGCTGGCCACCAACATTCACCATCCAACCTGAGGTAACTGGAGAGGATCTGCAAGGAAGAATAGCTGAGGATCCCCAAATCCAGGTGTGAAAAACTTGTTGCATCATTCCCAAGAAGACTCATGGTTGTACTAGCTCAAAAGGGTGCTTCTACTCAATATTGAGCAAAGGGTCTGAATACTTATGACCATGTGATATTTCAGTTTTTCTTGTTTAATAAATTTGCAAAAATATCTACATTTCTGTTTTTATTATTTCCATATAGGGTGCAGAGTGTACATTAATCATCAAAAAATTTTACTTTTTTGATCTTACCAAATTGCTGCAATGAAACAAAGAGTGAAAAATTTAAAAGGGGTCTGAATACTTTACGAATCCACTGTATGTTTCCTTTAAGGCTAAAACCTTTTAGGTTAATTGAATTACTAATATTCTGGCCCATGAAAATAGCAGAATACATTTCAAGCCTCAGGAACAGATCCTTCCTTTCCATTCTTTTTACAGTAGTACTAAATATACTATACCAGCAAAATACCATATAAATAAAAGGTAATATCTTGTACTATGTCCATATTTTAGCTTAATCATAGGTTGTTGATTTCCTTGATTTAAGGGTGCTTTCACATGGAGCGTTTTTTGGTGCATTTTTGGTGCATTTTATGTTGTGTTTTTGATGGGGTTTTTTTGTGCAGAAATGTACAATGATTGTAATGCCTTTCTGCAGAAAAAATGCACCAAAAAACACTTTGTGTGAACGCTCCCTAAGACAATCTTACTTTTATTAAATTGATAAAGAGCCCTGTATACCCATTGTGCAAAAGTCAATTGTGTGGAACAGCTGATACTCATCAGAGCAGTGATAGGCTTAGAGAGTCACCCCTACACAATCTAGATTTTTGTCTGCATATTTTTTCCCCTTTATCTGCTTCCTTTAGTTCATTCACATAAAGAAGGAGTCCATTCTGTCTGGAGTGTAATGAAGTGGTAATATGTGCCTATTAAATAGCTGCATTACAATGTAATGATAACTCTGAACAATATAGTTAACCATCAAGATTCACACCTGAAAACGGCCATCCAAGGCTACTATTTGATAGCCTGGATAAATTCATAAAATAATCCATTCTTTGCTAATCAGAACATTATGAATGTCTGCATCAGTCATGCTGGAGTCTAGCACAGCTTGTCTCTATTACTGGAAGATCTGGCACTTGTCCACAACTGTAAATACCATAATTTTTGCCTATATTAGTCGATTAAGACATATTTATACGTTATTGGTATCTCCTGTATAATAGAAACCCAACTAAGTCTGTACTGTCGCTGTTGGTCATATTAATCTGCTTTGTAGCCATATTAAGAATATATTCATATATTCCATGAGTGAAACATGGTAACAATAGGTGTGACTGTAAATGACATTCAAATTGAAATATAACAATGTCTATTCAATTTCCTGTTACAGGGAAAACAGTTTTGATGTAAGTAAATGAATAAATATAGACATGATAAATACATAAACAAATAAATAAATAAATATACATAAATTAATGTTTAGATTAGTCATTCTTAACAGTTATTCCATTATTAATGATGCCAATTTATTACATTTTGTTTGTCCTCTATTGACTACTTGTTAGTAGACTTTGTCTAATTGATATTTTTTCTCCTTTATTTGCAACTTTGCCTAATGACTTTTATATTAACCTTCAAAATGCAGATTAAATGCTAATTAGAGTTGCTTAGGAATTAAACTGTTCTCTTTCTTCCTGTCTGGCACACAGTCAAGGAGGCATGAATGAAGGTTTAGCATTCTTTTGTTATGTGGCACAGAGCATAGACAAATATGTGTTACATTGTAAAAGATTATTTATGACATAATTCTGTTATGTTTAACAAATAAATGGATTCATTTATTTATATTCATTCTAAATATAGGAACAATGACATAAAGCTGTGATTGGTATTAATGTTTTGTTGTATTTTAGTGTAAAAGTAAACACTTGCAATATTTTTTCTTTCAAACAAATGAAGGAACCTATATATTTTGCAATTAGGGCTTAAATAATTAAACACACTTAAAGGGGTTTTGTCACAAAGTAAGATTGATGTCTAAAGCTTGCAAATTAAATAATAAACATTTTCACTATTCATCATTAATAAAAAATTCTGTAGCATTTTTGTTATAGCTACCACCTTAGTGATCCATAGTGTACATCACGTCTCTAGGGGATATGACCAGTGACAAGCAGTTTCTTAGTTCTTTCTGCACATGCTCAGACATCACCTCTCCTCTCAGGTAGCTATTGTAAGTCTTTTTCCTGCTTAGTAATCTCACATACTCACTGCTGAGCAAGTATTAAAAAAAAAATCCACATTTGGTTCCTGCAGGGATTTGAACCTAGGATCCCTCAGCTGGAAGACAGAAGTGATAACCACTCAGCTACATGTAGATACTCACAGCTCTTTACAGAAACAAACCTTTGTTTAACTCGAGTGAGCACAGTGTGAAGAAAGGCATGGTGATGTCAAGCCTGCTGGGCCACTTGATATGCAGTTCAAACAAATCATGCACACTCCCGTATGAGCACACTAAAAGCTGAAGCTTACCTTTGTGGTAAAACTCCTTAAAGAGATGTTTCCACTTCAGGAAGTGATAGTATTTTACTAGGATATGCCCTCATTTTCTAATAGGTTAAAATCCATTTGCAAAGACCCCTACAGATCTGCCAAATAAAGGAACTGTGGTATATGCATGAATACTTGTTGTGGCTCTCTGCTTCTGGGTAGGAGAACAACTGAAATAACGTGTGTCCCTTCATTTTAGGGTTTCCTGAGGGTCGAGAAATACCCTTTTAAGGATTTAGGTCTGTAGCATGCAGTGCATTGTACTATAAAAACGTTACCAGTTAAGAAACTATTAGACAAATTCATAAGACAGATCCAAAAATATTTACAATTCATGTTTCAATGTCTTTCAATGGATATTCATTTAAAAAATTAATTTACTAAAGTGGAGTTCAATTTTCCTTATTCAATTTAATAACATTTTGGAGAAATATTTTATGTCACAAAGACAAAAAGATCATATAAAATAAGTTACAGGCTAAGAAAATTCTTAGTAATTTTTAAAGAACTTTCATCTGCTTAGAATAATAATAATAATAGTAATAATAATAATAATAATCTTTATTTTTATAGCGCCAACATATTCTGCAGCACTTTACAATTTAGAGGGTATAAGTACAGTCATTGCACATTAATAAGTACTTACAGATGAGACACAAAGTGTGAGGGTCCTGCTAGCAAGAGCTTACAATCTATTATGGTGTAGGGGTGAGACGGAGGGTGAGAAGAGTTAAGTTTAAACTGGTCCTGTCAAGTTTCATAAATATGGGGTGGTTTATAGAGATGGGCGAATTTCTCGAAATTCGGTGCGTTCACTTCGCCGAATTTCCCGACAAAAAATAACTTTGTTCCGAATTGCTTCGGGACGAATCACGTTAAAAAACAGCTATTTCCAGGATGCACGAGCCTCCCAGGGTGCGTAGAAAGTTTTTTGCCATGCAAAAATTATGAGAGGGAGCTTGGTTTGGTTTTTCATAAAAGGGTTGTTTTTAGTTTTGAAAGCAGAGGGGACTGCCCCCCCTTTTAAAATCGCTTCACTAAAAAAATTCCCCTGGGATTTAAAGAGGGAAAAAACTAAAAAAAAAATAAAAGGGGGAATGAAAGCCTGAAAAAGTCATGGGAGCGACAGCTGGAAAAAAAAAACAAGTTTGGGGGCTCAGGTGGCAAAATAAAGGGGACAGAGTGTGGAGGTGAGGGGCGGGCAGCCACAGCAGCATGGGTCAGAGAGGGGCCCCACAAGGGACATTCTGGAGGTGGCAAAAACAGGAGTAGGCCACAGAGGGGCCCAAAAGGGAAAAACCGTGTGTGGGTTTTTGGGCAGAAACCCAACAGCAGCAGCAGGGAGCGTCAGCAGTGGCACAATGACATTCTAGAGGTGGAAAAAAAAAGGGGTAGGCTCCCAGAGTGGCAAAAATAAACTTTAGTGTGGGGGGGTCACGGCAGCAGCAGCATGAGGTCGGGACAGGGGCCCACAATGACATTCTGGGGGTTTGGAAAAAAACCAGGATTTAGGCCAGAGTTGGGGACAATGACCCGTGTGTAGGCCCCGGGCAGCACCCAAGCAGCAGCATGAGGTAAAGACTTTTTGGGCACAATGACAGGGGTTTGTAGGTCAGGGCGCAGAAACCGCACCCAGCTTGAGGTCGGGAACAGGGGGCCACAATGCCCACAGTGGGGTAGGTCCCCGGCACCCAAGCCACAGCAGCGCATGGGGTCAGACAGTGGAACAAGGGACATTTGGAGGGGAAAAAGGGAAAAACAAAAAGGGGGTAAGGCCACCAAGGGGGGTGGGGACAATGACAAGTGTGTAGGTAAAAGGGGAAAAGCCACAGCAGCAGCTGGGGCGACATTTGGCAAAATGACTTTGGAGGGTGGAAAAAAACGGGGAGTAGGCCACAGAGGGGGAACCAATGACACAGTTTTTAGGCCCAACCGAAATAGCCAAAAGCACCCGCATGAGGTCAGAAGGGGCCCAAAATTAAACCACAGTGTGTAGGTCCGGCACGGGCCACAGCGGGCACCCTGAGGTCAGACAGTGGGCCCCAAGCACAGGGGTAGGTCAGGGGCGGGCAGCCCCAGAGCAGCATGGGGTTTCAGCAGGGGCAAAAGGGACACATTTGTGTAGGTCACGGCAGCGCCACAGCAGCAAAATGAGGTCAAAACGGGGACAATGACATTCTGGGGGTTTGGAAAAAAACCAGGAGTGGGCCCCACAGAGGGGGACAAGGGAAACACGGGTGTTTTGGGTTTAAAAGGCAGCACCACAGCAGAAGTGGGGGTCAGACAGGGGCCCCAAAATGACAGAGTGTGTAGGTCACACGGAAATTGGGGGCCCAAAAACAAGGCCAAGCCCACCCAGGGAGGGGTCGGGA
This sequence comes from Phyllomedusa bahiana, assembly GCA_025379985.1. Taxonomy (NCBI): domain Eukaryota; kingdom Metazoa; phylum Chordata; class Amphibia; order Anura; family Hylidae; genus Phyllomedusa; species Phyllomedusa bahiana. The sequence goes on from JAODAL010039297.1 coordinate 34,964, forward strand.
AAAGTGGGCAACCCAATGGAAAAAAAGGTGTTAGGTCAGGCAGCAGCCACAGAAAGCAGCATGAGGCAGACAGGGGGGCACAAGGGACGGGTGTGTGGGTCAGGGCCACCCACAGCACCCTGAGGTCAGAAGGGGGCCCCAATGAAACCAGTTTTGGAGGAAAGGGCCCCGGGGCAAAAAAAAACCGGAGCAGCCGGGGGTTTCATGGGGGTTGGCAAAAATGACAGAGTGTGGAGGTGGGGGGCCAAATACCAGTCCCTGGAAAAGGGAGGGGTTGGGGGCAATGGAGAAACTGTCAGCAGAAATTTGGGGGATCAGGCGGGTGGGGCATCAAAATTTAGTGGCTGAGGCAGGGTAGTTTGGCCCCCCAAGACTCATTTCTCACAGTTTGGGGGAGGCAAACCTTTGGTGATGTTTTTGTCCCAAAGTAAGGCATTGGTGTGTGGAAATCCGGCCCAAACCCCCGCCTGATTCATCTTGGGCAAAGGTCAGTTTGTTTCACATTTCCCCTGGAAAAAGCGGGTTCTCCTTTGGGGGGCGATGGCCCCGCCCACTGAAAAAACGCTCTTTTGCAAACTACTGGCCGGGGGACAGCTTCTCCACTGCAACCCGGGGAAGTTGCGGCCCCCAAAATCCAGTTTGGGGTGGCCCCGTAGTCCAGGGAAATTTTTAAACTGGGGTGGCGGTGATTTCCAAATAGGCCACCACCTGTTGGTTCAGGGTTTTGTCCCGGTCCCGCTGCTGTGTGGCGACTTTCCCTCCTCACTAGGGGGTGAAAGGGAAATGTCTCAGTGACTCCAAACTTAGGTTGTGCTATGGAGCGGGGATGCTCTGGGCCCCCCCCCCCCTTCCCCCCCGGGAGCCGCGGCCCGTTTGTACGTGAGCGCTGAAAAACCCCCCCGGGCCCGATTCAGAGGAGGGACATGCTGACCCTAGGCAGCGGAAAATGATTTTCGGGGATTTTCCCTATAGTATTTTGGGGGTTTTTTCCTCCCTCTCAATAGCGGGAAAAAAACTCCCATTTTGGGGCCCGGTAGCCCAGGGTCCCAAAAGGGTGGGAGCCAGAATTTATTTCCCCGTGCCGGGAAAGCTGGGCTATTGGCTGTCCTTGCCCGGCCAAAACAGCATGCTGCGGGCCATCTGCAAAGTTACTCCAGGGGCTCCCCCCCCTCCATTCACCCTTTTTATCTGCCACGGTGTTGCGGGGGATCTGCCTGTTTCCTCATTTTTCCATTTTACCTTTTCCGCTGCCCCCTGGCCCTCCTCTCTTGTTTACCCGGGTGAAAATCACTCCCTTTTTAACCCGGGCAATGTTTTGTCCAATGTCCTCCCTCCTCCCTCCCCCATTTCAGTCCCCCCGGGGGTCATGTGGGCCCGGGGATGTAGTCGCCCCCCGTCTCCGTCCCCGCCCAGACAGATTTTTCAGCATTGGGTTTCCCCCAAAATGAACAGTTTTATGGGGCATTAATTTTATTTCCCCTTGTCCCGGCGGGCTGAAAATAATGGGGCCTCCTTTGAATGGCCTCAAAAAAAAAGGCAGGTTTTTCACGCATGGGGCTGCCCCCTGGCTGACATCAAAATTTTCAAAGGGGAGTTCCTGTTTCCCCCTGGATCATCAAAAAAATCGTTAATGGCCTTTTTTCTGTTCTTTCAGTGGGCCAAAAATGTGCAGGTGGAATTTCCAAAGGGGGGGAAACATCGCCTTTTTCAGGGGGGTGTTTGGGGGAGGGCCCTTCTGCCCCCTGAAATCGAGGGGGGTGTTCCCGGGGGTTTGTAGGGGAAAGGAGGGAAATGCATGCCATTTCCCGGCCCTTTTCAGAATCTTTTGAAAATCGGTGAAAAACTTCAGGGGCCTTTTCACAACCAGATTTTAAAAAATGCGCCATGCTGGGGGCAGGGACCCTCCCCCCTCGGTGCCGCGCGGACACCATGTTACTCCCATTGTCCCTTTCCCCTGGTTTTTGGGTTTGCAGGGTTGGGGGCGGAGGGAAAAACCCCCACATCGATTTTTGCTGCATGAGGCGGAGGGGTTCCTTTCCCCCGTTGACTTCGTTTTGCCGAAAGGGAAGCCAGGTGTTTTGAACTGCGTGGGGCCCGCTTTTGCCCCCACTCATGTGGTTTTTGGGGAGTAGGGGACTTTTTGGAGGTTGGGGAGGGGGGGGTGGGGGGGAGGAGGCGGAGGAGGGGAAATGGGCAGGAGCCGCCAGTTTGACAACGTGGGAGGAGAAAAACGGCGTTCCTGTCCAAGGGTTTTTGGTGTGGCCCGGGCCAGAAGCACATTCCCAAAGGGCCGTAAAAGGGAAATTTATGACCCTGGGGGCCCAGTTTTCGCTCCAGACGTCCCCTGCCCTTTTCCCCTTTGGAACAAAAACCCATAAGTCAAGGACCCGGCCCACCTTCTGTTCTAATATTTTTTGGAAAAATTTTTTGGGTTTCTGCCTTTTTGGAAAAGAAAAATTTCGGCTTGGAACTCTCCATCTCGGCTCGGCAAAAAGCCATTGTTCTCTGAAAAGGTGCAGAGTCCACCCCTTTGGAAAGGGAGGGGGCTGCCCGCTTTAAAAAACTTGGACAGGAGTACGGTTGCTTCTGCACCTTAGGATTGGGTTTGGGCGATTTCTTTGTCTCCCTTTTCAATCGCCCCGCTGAACGGGCCCGGGTTTGGGGCCCCTTGAGTAGCGAGGAAAGGAGCTTTTGGGGCCCGGGGGATTTATGTCAAAGAGAACCCGGGTCCCTTTGGGAGAGGTGGTGGAGGGCCCTTTATGGCTTCAATTGGGGATGCGTGCCACTGGGGGCGATCCGCTGCGTGTTGCTGCGGGGGGGGGAAAAGGGTGGACCACCACATCTGAGCCCCGGGTTTTTTCCCCGGCCACCGGGGTGGTGGCCCCTGCCCTTTGTTGACGCAGGGCCGTGGGGGCCAAAAATTTTGCTCCCTGGCCACGCTTCCCCTTTTTGCCTACGGGTTTACATATACCCATATTCGGCTCCTCCGGTGTTTAGCAAAGAACTGCCCATCGGGCCGGGGTATCGGATTTTACCCCCCCAACGCTTCCCCCCACTGAGTGACTACTGCCCCGCTTCCCCGCTGAGCCCCTGGGCACTTTCTTTTTGGACCTACGAAGCGGGTTTTTTTAAAACCCCCTGGCCGCCCTTGGGCCCCCCAACCCCACACTGTGCTATCCTGCCCGACCTCCCGG
>JAODAL010039298.1:0-38157 GCA_025379985.1 Phyllomedusa bahiana
GTTTCTGGGGGCCTGTGAAACACGAAATCAAACCTTTTTAATGGTCACTGAAATGGTGGTTATATACGTCTGCGACCCCTGTGTTCCCCTGCTATTTACCACTTTTTGGTTTCCTGTATGGGGGGGAATATAAAAGTCTGCAGAGCCTGGGGTACAAGGTGTCTACCACTAAAAGGGGCACTGTATGGTGGTTTATTTTTGCGGGCGGGACCCTTTGGTTTGGGGTACACTGGTATTACCACTATATGGTCACTATTTTTTATATATTTTTTTTATTTTTTATTAGACAGTGGTGTTGAGCGTTTTCGTTGGCTACGACTTGGGCGATAGTCGTTTGTCGGCCACCATCGAAAAGGGTTTTTCGATGGGTGCTAATCCCCCTTTGACCTTTTAAAAAGTCTTTTGGGAGGCAAAAAACACCTTCATTTTACACCCAAAACAGGGCGGGGAAAAAGCGGGGGAATTAACATCCAAAACCCAGTAAAAAGGGGATCCCTGCTACTTTCTTGGGCCCAACACACTTGGGGTTAATAAAACCCAACAGAACAAAAAAACACACAACATTCACTATCCCTTTTCTTGGGAACCACAGCTTGACCCTTAAACCTGCTTTCCCCCCCCAAATTTAAAAAGTGACAAAAGGGCAGTATGTTTTGGGAACCATTCATCTTATTTTGAAAGGGACTTTGAATATCCCCGGGGTCCGGGAACCCCACCCATGCCCCTTAAACCTGCCCTGACCCACAGATTAAAAGGGGGCCGGGGAAAAAGGAGTCTTTAAACCCACCTTTTAGTTGAACGGGGGACTTTGGCCCTTAATCCCTGTCCTGGGCCACGCAGGGGACCCCCCAAACTTCCATAAACCCCCCTTTTTAAAAAGTCCCGGAAAAAAGGAGTTTTTTAACCCCAAATTTTATTTTCACTGGACTTTAAAAATTTTTTTTAAACCTGTCCTGGGCCCACAGTTGACCCCCCAAAACCTCCCATGACCCCCCCCATTTAAAAAGTGGCCGGGAAAAAGGGTCTTTAAAACCCACCTTTTTAGTTTCACTGGACTTTGACTATCCCTGTCCTTGGGGAAAGGGCATGACCCCCAAAAAACCTGCATGCCCCCACGGGAAAGGGAAACCGGTCGGGGAAACCACGAGAAGAAAACAGACAGAGTGGGGGCCCCCGGAACGTTTGGTCCCAACCCCGTCCCTGCCTTTTGGGGGTCCCCGCCCTTAAAAAGGGTGGGCCCCCAACCAGAAGCCCGGGGAAAACTATACTGAGTACGTGGGAACCCCAAGACACAGACAAACAAATAAAAAACAAAAAAGGGGAAAAGTCAGACAAGAAAGGGTTTGGGGCAGCAAGCGGGCAGCGGGGGGGAAACCAAATCAAAAGGGACTGAGGGGAAAACTTTTAAGAAAGGGCCAACCCGGTACTGTCGGCAATGCAGTAAAAAAATCAGGAGGAAAAGGGAATATTTAAAAAACCCAAGCAGAGTAGGAAACCCCAAAAAACCCAAAAAAAGAGTCAAGCGAGAAAAAGGTGTAGGAAAAACCCAATTAACGGGGAACTGGGGACAGGAAAGGGGAAATTCCCCTTTAAATAGGGAACTGGTGAACCCCAAGAGCAGAGGTGATAGGTGGAGGGAACACAAACCCGGGTTAGGGAAACAAAGTTTTAAAATCCCAAGAGTACTGATTAACCCAAAGGGCTGGAAGGATCCGGCCCACGGGCGTTGGCCAGTGATAAATTAACACACGGGGGAAGGGAAAGCACAGTTCACACTAGTAACAAAAGATACAAAGTATTAGGGGTTAAAAACCAGGGTTTTTCGTGCCGTGGCTGGCGACAGAACTCTAATCTGGGGGTCTGTCGGACTTTGGACCTTGACACCCCCCTTTTAAAAAAGGGTCCCCCGGAAAAAAAAAGGAGTCTTTCAACCACCATTTTATTTTTTCCACTGGAAAAATTGTTTATACCGGGCCCTGGGCCACGGGCATGCCCCCAAAAACCCCTGAAGGGCCCCCAAACATTTAAAAAGTCCCGGGAAAAAAAAGGATTTCTTTCAACCACTTTTTTGGTTTTCAGGGACCATTGACTATCCGGGCCCTGGGCCACGCATGACCCCCAAAACCTGCTTACCCCCCAAAAAATTTAAAAAGGGGCGGGAAAAAAAAGGAGCCCTTTAAACCCACCATTTTATTTTTCACGGGAAACATTGACTTTCCTGTCCTGTGCCAAAAGCAGGGACCCGGGGCCCGGATTTTACGTGGGGTGGGGGGTGAGAGCCCAGGCTGGCGTCCTTTCATCTTTTAAAAACACATGGGTTTAAAAATTGCCCGATGACGCAGCAACAAAAACCTGTCTTTGCTGAAGCAGAGTGCGGAAGGGGAAAGGGGGTGAGAACTCCCCCTTTTCCTCAGTACACAGTCAATACCTGGGTAGGGGCTTGCCCCTTCGTATGAGTGTGGCCCAATTGGCTTCACTTGGAAAAAATGGTGGTTTAAACGCTCCTTTTACCCCCAGGTGCCCTTTATTTTGGGCTTTCTTTTTTCATTTTACTCAACGTGCGGGGAAAGGGGTCTCTTTACTTTGTTTCTGTCCGTGCTCCATATTTCCATGCCTTGAATAACCTAAAAATTGGTCAAGTTTTCCTGTACCCCCCTTTTGTAAAATTTCGAGGAATTTTTTTAACAGCTCTTTTGTACATGAAAATTTTTTTAGTACTTTAATTCTAGAAAACCCAATTTTTTAAAATGGATGGAACCCCACCAGGGTTTTTGGGGTTTCTTTTTTTTAAATTGTTTTAAATGGGTTTCTCAATAAAGGGATTGATAGCTATGTTAAAAAATCTTGAAAAAAACAAGCTTTTTGTAATATGTGCCCAATTAACAGTGTTTACCTATTCCGGGTTTTCTGACAGCACCTTTCCCCTTGAGCCCTCTTTGACCTTTTTTAAAAGAAAAAAATTTTCTGTTAGAAAAAAAAATTTTTTAGGAATGGGGCCTGTAAGTATAGCTGCATGTCACAGAAAAAGGGCCAAAATTTTAAAAGCATGCCCCCTTGAGCAAACTTTGGACAATTGGGGAAGAACAAATGTTGTTAGAAAAAAATTTTTTTTTTGGGTTTAGGCCCTGTAGTATAGCTGCTTGTCACAGAAAAATCCCCCCAAAATTAAAAAAATTTAAACCCTTTGAGCCACTTTTGACAATTGTGAAGAAAAATTTGTCTATTAGAAAAAACTTTTTTTAGAAAAGGACTGTTAAAAATTTCTGGGTTTCAAAGGCAGCATGACCCCAAAAAATTTTTTAAAAAAATTTCCCTTTTCATCATTGTTAAAAATTGTGAAGGAGAAATGCCCCTTAGATGCCACTTTTTGTTCCCAAAGGGCCATGATTATTTCTGTATCTCACGAAAAATGACCCCAAAAAAATTTTTTAAAAAGACTTCTCAGCCATGTTAAAAATTGTGAGGCAAAATGACCCCCAAAAACCATTGACATGTAAAAAAAATTTTAAAAGATGAAGTGGGTAAATGGAATTGGTTTTGTCATGAAACCTTGCTGTCTTTTACAGTCTCCTCACAGCCCAAAAACCCGCAAAATGAATGTTGGGGAATTTAGGAAAAAAAATTTTCAGTAAGAAAAGATCATTTTAAAAAAAAGTTTTTCAAGGGGGACCATTTCTGTTTGGGGAAGGGGAAAGGGGAAAATAGAACAGGGAACTAACGGGGGACCTCGGCAATTTTGGGGGGGCAAAAATCTCAGAAAATCCTTTCCTGATTCTTTTTGATGGAAAATCAAATGATTTCCAAAATTATCTGTGGAAAAAACCCCGGTTTGGTTTTTTGGGTTTTGGGTTTTAATGACTCCTCCGGCTGTGCTGAAGGTTCGCCCCAGATATACGCTGGCTGCTGGGGGAGGACAACACCTCTATGGGGATGGCGAGCCAGCTCGGGCCTTCATCCATTTTGGATACCCCAAAATCTATTTGGGTCCGGAAAAAATTCAACAACATCGGTGTTGGACGGCAGAAGTCGTGCACCCCTTTATCTTAAGAGGTCTTTTGGGGGTTGTATCTGTGGGCCCGCTTTTCATGCGTTGGTGGGTGGTAAAATAAAAATTGCCAGAGGTCACCCATTGGCTTCTGGCCCCCCTTGCCTGCTTTTGCCGCTGCTGCCGCTACGGCTACTTTGGGACTTACTGCCTTTTCCGTCGCTGACGTTGTTCCACCATGACAATTTTTTTAAGAACGTGAAGCAGAAAGGGGAAAAGATGTCTCCCGTTGACAAAACAGGAAGGTTTCAAATTTCCCGCATTTTACTTCTATTTGGGGGGGTGGAAGGGAAAATCTGGGGGTTTTGTTTTGTACCCGGGGGTCCAGGGGGTTTGGGCCCCCCAGTAATGTTGTTCATTTTGATGGCCCTTTTTTTCGAGGAAACATTTTTTGGGGGAAAAAAAGGGGCATCCAAGCACTCATGTGGGGGATTGGGGCCTTGAAATTTTCCCCAAGGGCCCCTGGGTTGAGGGGCAAAAGCCAAAACTTCTTCCATCTGCCCCAAAAATTTACGCCAACCTTTTCCCAAAGGCAGGGGTCGCGGTGTCTAGGAAAAACTCCTTCCCCCTCCTCCCCTTTCCCCCGGACGCTTCAACACAGCCCGACTTGCCCCCAGAGGGTGGCACCCCGAGGCTGAGGGGGCCGCCTTGCACTAGCCTTTGGGCCCCGAACCCCTGCCTAATGAAGACCGATAAAAAATTTAGAAAAAATGTCGGGCCTTTTTGGGGTTTGACGGAAAAAAAAAGGGTCGTGTTTTTTTCATCTGGTCCCTCTCCTCCTCCGGGCGCTGGCGGGACCCTTTTTGTTTTAGAGTGTTTCCCAAAGAAAAGTTCCAGGAAAATAAGATCACCCCAATTGCTCATGTGACAAGGGATGTCCGCACTGACCATTTTGGTGGGCTTCTTCAAAACTGGCAAGGTTTGGGGCAAACTCTTTCAACCCGTCCCCCCACTTTCTTTTGGGGGGCCCCAAAAAAACCCCCCGGGGGGGTCCCCCACCCCTCTTGTCAGGCCATGGGGTTTTTAAAAAATTGGTAAAAAAATGCCCCCCCCCCTAAAGGCAAATTTCGTGCTCCCCCAATCGCTGGGCATGTGGAGGGGGAATTTTCCCCGGTGTTGCCACTTTAACAAAAGAGACGGGGGTTTACGGGGAGGGCCCAGCTGACGCTTTCAACGCAGCCAGGCGGGAGAAGCAGGGTGCAAAATGGCGGAAGTTCGAAAATTAGACTTCGACCGTTTCCCCAGCAGGCAGTTTCCCAAACCCCTTTTAGCCCCTTTAGAAATTTCTTTGGGCGACAAGGTTCATGGGGGAAAGTGGGAAGGCCCGGGGATGGCTCCAGCCCACCGATCTTAAGGGCCCGGGCCCGCAGATTTCGCCCGGGGTTTTCGCTACCCCCCTTTCCCGGCCAAAGGGGGGTTTTTTTTTTTCACCCAGCCCAGTTTACCTGGATTTGGGGGAGCCCAACTTATATTTGGGTTACACATAATTTTTAGGAATGCAGGTTCTTTGTTAGGTGCAATTTCTCCACTTTTTTTATCAGTTTTTTACATTTCAGATGGTGTCTTTTTAATTTTTTCCCTTTCCACCTGTGTTGATATATCCACCTTGCAGTTAAATTTAAAAACCAGCAATCTTGTAGTCAGCAAAAGGTTGTTTGTTTCCAAAAATACCGTGTATTTACAAAAAAATAACAAAACTTTTTTTTTGACTTTTTGCGCACCCACTTTGTTCATTGACCAGCATCCAGAAAAACTTAAAAACAGCTTCTATATCACCACAGGTGAATTGAAAGGTAAAAAAATACCGTGTATTATACGAAAACATAACAGATACGTGTTTTTTTTTTTGCGCACCCGCTTTTTTTCATTACGCATCATCCACAAAAAATCTTAAAACACAATCTATAGCACCACAGTAAATTAAAGGGTGCAAAAATACAGTTTATTATATAAAAAACATAACAAACGGTTTTTTTGATTTTGCCACCCACTTTTTTCATTGACCAGCATCCACGAAAAATTTTAAAAAAGCAATTCTAAGCCCACCACGGGAAATTGAAAGGTGAAAAAAATCCCGGTATTATACAAAACATAACAGATACTGTTTTTTGATTTTTGCGCACCCAGCTTTGTTCTTTTGACGCATCATCCACTAAATTTTTAAAAACAGCAATCTAAAGTCACCACAGTGAATTGAAAGGTGCAAAAAAACAGTGTATTATAGAAAACATAACGATACGTTTTTTTTTGACTTTTGGCACCCAGCTTTGTTCATTGACGCAGATCCACGTAAATCTTAAAACAGAATTTCAAATCACCACAGGTGAATTAAAAGGTGCAAAAAACACCGTGTTTAAACGAAAAAAAAACAGATACGTGTTTTTTTTGCACTTTTGCCCAGTCCAATTTGTTGATAGCCCTTGCATTTAAATTTGAATCCACAATTTTTTTTGATTAGAGGATTTGAAATAGCTTAATTTAAAATAAGAGATTTTCCAAAACTCTTCATACCTTTCCCAAAATTTTTATTTTTTAAAAAAATGGAGCGAAATGGGGGTTGTAAGCGAGAAAAGAGGGGGGTGACATGGGGGTAGAGGTCGAGGAAAGGTGCCCTTCCAGGCTGGCGACAACAACCATGCCAGCGGATCGTCAGTTGCGGGGCCCGCAGGCCTTCATGCTGGGTCGGGCCCTGTGAACTAATAACGAACACGTCGCAATCTGTCCTTCAGGGGTTTAAATGAAAACCTATCTGCATTACCTCCCGTCCCGCAGTACGGCCAAAATTCGCATCGCATCTCACATCCGTCCAACAGGTTGAAAGGGGGAACACTTGGCCAAAAAAAGGCCAGACCGATGCCGGGCTTCCACCACGTCACACCCTCTGTTCCCCCCCCACCCCCCCCCCCCCCCCCCCCCCCCCCCACCCCCCCCCCCCCCCCCCCCCCCCCCCCCCCCCGCCCCCCCCCCACCACACCCCCCCCCAGGTTTTTGGCGAAGAAAACTTTAACCCAAACCATCCCAAAAGCCAAAAACCTGAATGTCCATTGCCAGGCTTTTTGGGCCCTTGGAAATGTAGCCTTTTCCGTCTGGTGACACGTGGGTTTTCCCCCAAGTCATGGCCCCTTTCCTCCCCCAATACCAATGCTGAAAAGGGGTTTTTTTGCCCAAAAAAACCCTCCCTTCCCTGGCCAGCCAGTGTCATCTAAAAATTTCAACGCGTTGCTTTATCTGTGCCGGGAAAAATCCATCTGACACCCAAAAATGGACTAGTAAGCCGGCCCCAAGGCCGCTATATCTCTGTGACAGCTCACTGGGTGACGGGGATGTCTCTGGGGGTGACGGTGGCTCTCAGGCTCGGTGCACGCTCCTAAAAAACCGCGGGGAGGGCAGGTCTCCCCCCAGAGAAACCAGGCCGTGTTGAAATTAACAGCTTGGAGACCGTCCACACACAGGTCAGGTGCGGGGACAGCCTCCGCAACAAGACCGATCGCGGCGGGTGACAAGAACCTTGGCCAGGCAAGGGTGTGGGTAACGGTCGAAATCTGCGGGCCCCCTTAAATGGGAGGCGGGGAGCACATTGTTTTCCTAGCAAAATTCAGAACCCGTCGTCCGAATTTCTAAACTTACCCGGTCGGGACTGCCTGCTGGGGAAGGCTCAAGGGTCTATTCGCACTTCCGCTTTCCCCAAACCCTCTTCGCCCCCTTTGGGTTTTGGGCAGCGCCTCGCCCCCCCGCATGTTCATGTTGATGGGCAACAGCGGAATTCCCCCTCCACATCTCCAGCTTTTTGGGCAGCACGCAATGCCATTACGCATACAAGTGACACATGGCCTGAAAAGCAGGGGTGCGGACCTCAGATGTTGACCCCGAGAGTGAGGCGGGGTGAAAGAGTCTCACCACCCTTTGCCAGTTTTGAAGAACCCCACCAAAATGGCACGCAAACAATGCCCTTGTCAGCTTACCATTGGGTGATCTAGTTCGGAACGATCTTTGGGGACACTCTGAACATCAGTCCCACCAGCGACAAGGAGGAGACGGACACAGATCGGCAGGGGCTTTCCCTCCCAAACCCCAAAAGGGCCCGACGTTTCAAATTTTATCGTTTTCTTTAGGCAGGGGTTCGGGTCCGGGGCTAGGGAAGGGGGCGCACACTCCAAGGGCATAATCTAGGAAAGTCGGGGCGTGTTAAGCTGTGCCAGGGGAAGCGGAGAGGAGGAGGGAGGTTTTTCCTGGACACCGAGTTCCCGACGCCCTGCCTTGGAAAGGGGTTGGCGCAATTTGAGGCGGGGGAAAAAGATGGGGAAAACAGTTGCTATGCCCCTCGACCCAGAGGCTTGGGAAATAAAGGGCTCCACCTGAAATGAGTGTTTGGATGCTCCATTTCCTCCAACATGATCCGCTTTAAAACCCATCAAAATGAACAACAGTTACGGGGCCACCACCGGGATCCCCGTACAAAACAAAACTCGCACTTTCCCTTTCCACCCACCCAATAAGAGTAAAAGCAGGAAAGGGGAACCCTTGCTGATTGATCAAGGGAGACATCTGTTGGGTCGATTCACGTCTTCAAAGTCACGGGGGAACAACGCCCAGCGACATGACAGCAGTAGAGTGCCAATAGCCTAGCGCAGCAGCAGCGGCAGGCAAGGTGGCGAAGCCTAATGGGTGACCTCTGGCAATTTTTATTTACCACCTTCCCCAACGCATCAATGCAGGGCACACAAAAAACACAGAGACCAGCTTAAGACAAAGTCACAAATCTGCGTCTCAAAACCCGATTTTTTTTATGATTCCGGACCCAAATTTGACTTCGGGGTCCAAAATGGATAATGGCCCGAGCTCACTCCCACCCCAAAGAGGGTTGTCCGCCCACAGCCACGTCATATCTGGGGGGTCCTTCAGAACAGCTGGAGGATCATTACAGACAAACGCACCCTTTCCACAGATAAGTTTGACGTTTGACTTTCATCAAAGAATCAGGCAGGATCTCTGATGATTTTTGGGGCCCCAAATTTTGCCGAGTATCGTTTATTTCCGTTCTACTTCACATTCCCTTAAAACAGAAAGGGTCCTCTTGAAAACTTTTTTTAAAATACATTTCTTACGCAATTTTTTTCTTATTCCCAAAAGACATTTTGCGGGTTTTGGGTTGGAGATTTAAAAAGAACCGGGTTTCATGAAAAAACCCTACCATTTACTACTTACTTTAAATTTTTTCACATTGTCAATGGTTTTGGGGCAGTTGCTGTGAGATACAGCAAAATTTATGGCCTTGGAACAAAATGGGGGCTTCAAGTGCCTTTTCTCCCCCAATTTTTAACAGTGGCTGAGAAGTCTTTTTTAAAATTTTTTTTGGGTCATGGTGCTGTGAATACAGCTAAAATCATGCCTTTGGAACATAAATGTGGCTTCTAAGGGCATTTCTCCCCACAAAAAATTTTTAACAGGGTAGAAGTCTTTTTTAAATTTTTTTTTTGGGGGCATGTTGCTTTGAAATGCAGCAATACTACAGGCCTATTCTAAAAATTTGTTTCAACAGACATTTTTCTTCACATTGTCAAGAGGGCTCAAGAGGATGGCGCGTCAAAAAAAGGAAAGGAGGACACTTTTAAATGGACACATATTGCAAAATGACTTGTTTTTGCAAGATCTTTAACATAGCTACAATTCCGTAGTAGACAACCCTTTAAAATACAATTAAAAAAAAAAGAAACAAAGCCGGGTGGGATTCCATACTATTTTAAAAATGTGTTTCTAGAATTAAACACTAAAAACTTGCAGTACAAAATAGTGAACAAAATTCCTCTGAAATTTTCAAAAAGGGGGTACAGGAAGCTTGAGCAGATGTAGGTTACCCCCGGGCAGTATAGTCAAGCCATTTCAACTAAAAAGGGTTCAAAAACCCCCTTTTTCCCCCACTTTTTTAAACTGGGGGTCAGACAGCTTTAATGGTCAACTGCGTATAGGGCAGATATAGTTAATGCCGTTCAACTAAAATGGTGGTTAAAAACTCCTATTTCCGGCACTTTTTAAATGTGGGGGGCATCAGGTTTTGGGGCTCATGTTGTTTGGGAGAAAATATAGTCAATTCCAGTGAAAAAAAAAAGCTGGGTTTAAAGACTCCTTTTTTCCCACACTTTTTTGATCTGGGGGCATGCAGGTTTGGGGCTCATGCGTGGCTCAGGACAGGTAATCAATGTCCATTCAACTAAAATGGTGGTTCAAAACCCTTTTTCCGGGACTTTTTTAAACTGGGGGTCCAGACGGTTTAAGTTCATACCGTGTTACGGACAGATATAATAATGTCCCTTCAATAAAGTGGGTTAAAAACCTATTTCCGCACTTTTTAAACGGGGGGGCATGCATGTTTGGGCCCATGCTGTGGGCCCCGGACAGGGGAATCAATGTCCATTTCAATAAAAAAGGGGTTCATAACCCCCATTTTCCGGCACTTTTTAAATCTGGGGGCATCGGTTGGGGCTCATGCGTGGGCCCCGACAGGTATAGTTAATTCCATTCAACTAAAATGGTGGTTCAAAGACTCCTTTTCCGGCATTTTTTTAAAACTGGGGTCTGCAGGTTTGGGGGGTCATCTGTGCCCAGGACTGGAATCAAAGTCCGAGAAAATAAAAATGGTGGTTGAAAGACTCCTTTTTCCGGCACTTTTTTTAAACTGGGGGGCATGCCAGTTTGGGGCCATGCGTGGCCCAGGACAGGGATATCAGGGCCCCTTTCAAGTAAAAAAGGGAGTTCAAGGACTCCTTTTTCCGGGAGTTTTTAAAACTGGGCGTCAGCGGGTTTGGGGGTATACGTGGCCCAGGAAGGTTATTCAATTTCCAGGGAAACAAAATGGTGGTTCAAAGACCCTTTTTCCCGGGACTTTTTTAAATCTGGGGGGCAGCAGGTTTGGGGCTCAGCTGTGGCCCAGGAAAGGTAAAATCAATGTCCATGAAACTAAAAGGGGTTGAAAAACTCCTTTTTCCGGGACTTTTTAAAATTTCGTTCAGACAGGTTTTAAAGGTCAAAATGGTACAGGACAGATAAGTTAAGTCCAGTTCAAGAAAAAGGTGGTTAAAAACCCTATTTCCGGGGAATTTTAAATCGGGGGTCCAGGGTTTTGGGGTCATGCGGGGCCCCGGGCAGGTATAGTCAATGTCCAGTGAAACTTAAATGGTGGTTGAAAGACTCCTTTTTTTTTGGCACTTTTTTTTAAACGGGGTCAACAGGTTTAATGGTCATACTGTGGTACAGGGCAATATAGTTAATGTCCAGTTCAACTAAAAGGTTGTTAAAAAGACTCCTATTTCCGGCACTTTTTTAAAACTGGGGGTCAGCAGGTTTTTTGGGGGTCATGCGGGCCCAGACAGGTAGTCAATTCCATGAAACAAAATGGTGGTTCAAAGCTCCTTTTTCCGGCACTTTTTTAAAACTGGGGTCATGCAGATTTGGGGTCATGCTGTGGGCCCCGGCAGTCTAGCAATGCCATGAAACAAAATGGGGGTTGAAAGACCCTTTTTTTTCCCTCATTTTTAAATCTGGGGTCATCAGGTTTGGGCTCATGCGTGGCCCAGGACAGGTAATCAAATTCCCTGCAACAAAATTGTGGTTCATAGCTCCTTTTCCCCCCACTTTTTAAATCTGGGGGGCATGCAGGGTTGGGGGTTATCGCGTTCCAGGACAGGGATAGTCAATGTCCATTCAATAAAAGATGGTTCAAATCATACGCCTTCTGGGACTTTTAATTTGTGGGCAGCAAAGGGTTAAGGGTCGCTTGGTACAAGACAGGGATAGGAAAGTGTGTACTTTTTTTTTTGTGGCTTTTTTTAAAACCCAAGTGTTTGCCAAGATGTAGCACAAACCAGTTTGCTTTGTGGAGTTAAATTCCAGCTTCTCCGACCGTTTTGGGGGTAAAATGAAGGGTTGTTTCCCTCCCCAAAACTTTTAAAGGTGACGGGGGAAATCATTTTCGACTATCGGGAATCGTCTTAATAATTGCCGAATCACTTCGAAACCCCTGACGAACAACGAAAACGCTCATCACTAGTCCTGTACCTTTATGAAAGTCTTCTTTCGTTGTCTTTGAGACCCCCTAAGTCTAATGTTAGGTTAACACTTTTTTTATTTTTAAGGTAAAGTATTATCATTACAGATCTGTTGGGTGACAAAGTGTAATGACTTGTATCAATTGTCATTACTATTATTTAAATCCATGGCCCAAGAAAGAAAGAAAAATAAGAGTTGCACAAATCACTTACATGTCACAATAGGTACCATTCAGTTTACCGGTGAAGACTTGTATGAAACATGTCACAGTGAATATCCCCCCGTGACAGCTCCCGTCCTGCACATATTTTGTATCAAATAAAGTTTGTATTTTCCTGATAGAACATTGTGGACTGGAGCCCAATCTTTGACACAGAGAGGATGAAATGACGCTGAGAAATAATAATGTCATTGAGAAAGATTTACAAGTCATTAGTGAATTATCAAGTATTGTATCCAGTTATCTGTGAAGAAAAAGATGTAGCACAGATCCTAGCACATCCTCAGTGCAGCCGACCTTATGTGGAATGTGCAGATTTACACAGGCTTATATAGGCCTGGCAGCACAACAGAGACACATTCCCTTGTTTATTTGATATACTTTTGAAAAACTCCCCCCAATTTTAAAAATAAAACCAGGTGTATAAATGTTGCTTCCATTACTGTGTACAACATTCTAGGTCAATATATATTATTATAACTTTTCTATTATTTATTGCATTAACAGTTTAGTTAGAATATTCATAAAAAACATTAAATCCGCAAGTTCTCCTTTCTTTATAGTTTTAAATCTCCAATTTGTGGGGACCATTCAGTACATGTCCTATTTTGGACATTTATTTAAATAATTTTTTTTTTTTACGTTTTAAGTGTTTTCTGTTTAATTTTCCTTTATTTTACAATGAATGAGTCTGAAGGGTTGACTTGTTTGTGAATGTGTCTAAAAGCTGGAGAATCATCAGTAAAATAAAGAGTGAGATGAAATGGATCACATGCGTTTAAATATAAATGAAGCATTGAAAAGAGAGGATTTAGCGGAAATGTTTACATTTTCTTCTGTTGCACCAATGAAACACTCTGTTGCTGAACATATGAATAAGTCTCAAGGCTGGAGTTCCTTTTTGTAATCCACAGCAAAACTACAGAGAGCACACCATCCCTGCCTGCACTGTAGTTATTATTGGCCCTAACAGGACCTTTGTGATATCACTCTCATGTTACCACAGGACCTACAAGTATAATTTTTACCCACAGCAAAGCAGCACAGAAGGGGAGAAGGAGGAGCTAACAGGCTGTGATTGGACTCAGCAACAGCCAAAGATATTCTTGAAAGGGGATGATCGTAAATAATAAGTATCGGATGACCCACCTGCCTAGTTTCTGCTCTTCTTATTGCTTGTCTCTCTGCGGCCTCACCAAAGCCTCATCTACACATAGGGCCACATGTATGAAACTGTTTAGGTCTAAAACTCACTCTTTTGCCCCTCACCTCCTGTCTCTTTCCCCCTCCTTGTAGATTGTGAGCCCTCGCGGGTATGGTCCTCTCTCCCTCTGTCGTGCGAATTGTCATTAATCACTTATAAATGTACTTGTTTGACTTATGCTATGTATGTAACCCCCTCGAATGTACAGCGCCCTGGAATCAATGGCGCTTTAAAATAAATAATAATAATAATGGGCAAAAAAGTGAGTTTTAGACCTAAACAGGTTTATACATGTGGCCTATAGTGAGGAAAGGGCAGTGATATTCATGCCTGCTGAATTGCTGTAAAAAGAGGCTAGTCTCACTTGAAGAGCGGAGGAGATGACATTTTCCTAGTTGAGTCTGCAAGGTCTTCTGACCTAAGGAAAGACATGGATTTTAATTATTTTTATTTCATTAGATATTTTGTGCTCTGGTAGAATATTGGGCAAGTCAGGTTTTAAATCCCTAGATGCCCAAGGGTTCAAGGTCCAGGGAGGTAATAGTCCATATTAGGTAAGTAGAAGTTGGTGTTTGAGTTCCTAGACGACCCAGGGTTTAAAACCCAGAGAGGTATATGAATAACCTATTCACCAATACCAGGCAATCATGTAATCTGTACCAATATGAAGTATAATTACTCTCAAATAACTACCATATAAAGATTTTTATTCCAAAAAATACATTATAAATACAAAAAATTCAGCTATCACAACTGAAACATCCTTAAAAACATTTAAAAACACAAAATACTCCCCAATACAAATTTTGTTGACACATCCCTCACCCAAAGTTAACAAACAGTAAATTGGAAAGATGCATAATAAAACTTGAAACCGTTTCTCAGTGTGTTTGGGGCCCTGATTCGGAAAATGATACCTTTTTTTCCCCTATCAGCTCTAGATTTGGAGATCTGGCATTGCCACCTTACCAAGTATCTGCTGCTGAAAGTACTAGTCACTCAATATTGTACTAAATAAATGGTGGAAATTCATGTGAAACAGTAAAAACAGAAATTTTAGAAAATGTAAAGAACACAAATGAATCCAATTATATTCAATGTAGAATCATGTAATAAATGGCTCATAAACTATAGCTGCCAGAACATAATGGATGGGATTTTCAGACTTAGCAGCTCTGAAATACGCATAATAAGTTAAAAAATTTCTAGGCACCAATTTTTCTTTTTGTTCCCCATTGATTAGAGATGGGCGAATTCGTTTAGAATTTCAGGAAAACTTCAGTGCTGAACGAAGTCGAAGATTGGGGTGATTCGCGGGAACGAAGTGTGTTTTTGATTGATAAAATGGCTGCGAGCACATGGTGTTACATGGGGCAAAGAACTCTGGGAGGAAGAAGGGCAAAGCCTTCTTGACATGTGCAGAGATGAAGCCAATCAGAGACCAGCAGGTTTCTGTGACGTCACCGCACTATATAAGTACGGGCGCGACGCTGGGAGCTCATACCGCTCTCACTGTACTGAGTAGGGAAGGTGCTGTCGCGGCTGCTTGTGATAGCTGATACTAAAGAACTCATTTTTATACAGCGATTTTTGGGGGGTGTCACAGGTTGTCTCAGAGACTGCTTCTCTTACGTTCTAATTCTGATTTTGTGGAGTATTGGAACTGAAGTCCAGTGTGCGTCCAATGCAGCTGCATATACATTTTAATGCTATCTGCTCACAGCACATTGAATATCCAAAGGTTATCTAAGCCTGTTCCTGTTGTATTCATTTAAAGAAACAGCGATTTTACAATACAAATACCACTTCATTTTTGGTTGCTCATTTCTTTTGCGCAATTTACATCCAGGGGTTAATTAAGCGTTGTTTTGCTGTTGTGGTCACTAAAAGAAAAATTCTTTTTCACCGCCAAAAAATACATTTTTCCTGTAGCATAATTCATAACCGAAGGTTAATTACAAGTTTTTCTGTTGTTGTGTACCGTAAAATATACGCCATTGTAACACACTACAAAGCTGGTTGGTTGCTCATTTCTTTTGCGCAATTTACATCCAGAGGTTAATTAAGCTTTGTTCTGCTTTTGCGGTCACTAAAAGAAACGTTCTTTTTCACCACCAAAAAAGACATTTTTCCTGTAGCATAATTCATAACCGAAGGTTAATTACCAGTTTTTCTGTTGTTGTGTACCGTAAAATACACGCCATTTTAACACGCTACAAAGCTGGTAATTGTTGGCAGCATATTTCTTTTGCGCAATTTACATCCAGGGGTTAATTAAGCGTTGTTCTGCTGTTGTGGTCACTAAAAGAAACGTTTTTTTACACCTCCAAAGAAGAAATTTTGCCTGTAGCATAATTCATAACCGAAGGTTAATTACAAGTTTTTCTGTTGTTCTGTACCGTAAAATACACACCATGTTAACACGCTACAAAGCTGGTAATTTTTAGTTGCTCATTTCTTTTGTGCAATTTAGAGCCAGGGGTTAATTAAGCGTTGTTCTGCTGTTGTGGTCACTAAAAGAAACGTTCTTTTTCATCACCAAAGAAGGCATTTTTCCTGTAGCATAATTCATATCTGAAGGTTAATTAAGCTTGTTTGTGCTTTTATATTCAGTAAAATACACAGTGTTTTTAAACGGCACATACAAGTACATTTTTCCTGCCCATTTGTGGAGCGCAATTTATATCCAAGGGTTACCCAAGCTTGTTACTGGGTTCATCTGGAGTCAAAAACATGGTGTGTATTTATCATATGCAGATATCTTCATCAAACAGTGTCTGTACATTTTAGAACAAACAGTAAGTCAGACAGAGAGGTGGCAGGCTCTTCACCTGCGAGTGACAGTGGCACAAACATTCCTGGAGCAGGCCCAGGTCGCAGCACAGCAAGGGGACGTCGCAGCAGGGGTCACTCGGTGAGGCCACAACTGCCGCAGTCATCTACGGCCGTGTGCTAACCAGCAACCCAAGGGTTCTTGATTGGTTGAATAGGTCATCCACTTCCTCCCAGATGACATCTGACAACCCCAGCCAAGAGTCAGTGGGAACGTCAGACACAACCCTTAGTTGTCTTCAAATAAATATCTTAGGACCATATATTCAAGGCGATAGTACAGCAATAGACTGTTTGCGGGTTTCTTCTCCTTAACCCGCTGAGCATACAGACACAAAAACTAACAACAGTCCTGTATATTTGAAAAACTTCTTTATGTCAAAATTTTCAATCACCCTTCAACTCCGGGTTTCATTAACAACTCCAATCACTGTAACAGCTGTACTCCGACAAGCATTACATTAGCATATATAAAGTGAAAGTATGCATAAATATCATCAACTTATGTAACACGCAGGGAGAGTGGTTGCAACTGTTTCAATTCATTCTGAGCGCCAACTCCAGTGACGTTTCGGAGGGAACTCCTCCTTCCTCAGACAGGCGCACATAGTAACGATCCTCCTACTGCGAGTAAGATGCAACGTACATCCGGTACCTTATATACCTCTCTAGCTGCTACAATCTATCTATTACAAACATATATCTTACACCACGAGATATTCACAGATAAAACCGACGTGCCAATATATAAGCTACATTTAGAGGAATGCTTTCAAGCTGAAAGCTTCATTTAACCCTTTGGGTACTAATGATTCTAGTTTAAAAATCCAACATGCTTCACGCTGAAGCAAGCGAGCATGGGTTGAACTATTATCTTGAGCTACAATTTCTTCAATGACACACCATCTTAATTCATGAATCTGATGGCGTGCTTCATGAAAATGGCGAGCTACTGTAGTTTCTCCATATCTTGATTTCTCATCCATTTTAGTATCTCCTCTAATGGATGGAGGATTATATGTCCTAATCGCTGAACTATGCTCATTTATGCGGACTCTAATGGGACGACTAGTTTGGCCGACATAAATCATCCCACACGGGCACTTGAGGACATAGATTACATTTTTACTTATACAAGTAAAAAAACCTTTAATAGGAATGTCATATCCCTTACGGGAGTGTTTAAAAGTTTCACCTTTGATAATTGAGTTGCAGTTCTGACAAGACAGGCATGCATATGTCCCTCTCCTAGTTGTACTCAATCTGGTCTGTCTATCTTTTCTATCACTAGAAAGAATATCTGAACGTATAAGGGAATTCCCTATAGTTTTCCCTCTTCTGTACACAAATCGGGGACATTCTTTAAATAACCGGCCGTACTTTGGATCACTCTGTAAGACAGACCAATGGCGTTTTACGGCTTTACGTATTGAACTTGAGTGATGGTCATATGTCGTATCTAACATGAATGGATTTTCTTCACACTTAACTTTAGGTTTCAAAAAGTCTTCCCTAGACTTAGATAGGACTTTGTAGCCAACTTTTTCCAGTTCTTCTTTGCTATAACCCCGTACTGAAAATTTATCTACCAACTTATGCATATTTTCAAGATATTGTTGGTCAGAAGAGCATATTCGGCGTGCTCTCACAAACTGTCCGCGAGGAATTCCCTTAAATGTCTGTGGTGCATGAAATGACTTGCGATGTAAGATGTTATTTTTGTCAATTGGTTTACTGTAAAGTGTGGTAGATAATCGGTGAATTTTCTTTCCTAATTTCTACATCTAAATACTGAATACAAGTTTGATTCTTATTCAGTGTAAATTCAATTAAAGGATGGCAACCATTGAGATATTCAACGAATGATAACAAATGAGATTCCGTACCCGTCCATAGAACGAATACGTTATCGACGTAACGAAGCCACATAAGTACATCTGAAAAATACTCTGAAAGATATACAAACTGTTTTTCAAAACTTGTCATATAAGTATTGGCAAAGCTAGGGGCAACCAGAGACCCCATAGAAGTGCCTTGCGTCTGCAGGTAAAAAACCTCTCCAAACCGAAAATAATTCTTTACCAATACAAGATCCAAAAGCCGCATTAAAAACGCAATAAATGCGTTCGACAAATGATGATTACAATCTAGTGATTCTCTAGCTGCTTGGCAGCCCTCCTTATATGGGATACACATGTACAACGATTTAATATCCATCGTGCATAACCAAGTAACAGATGTAGTATCGACATCTTGAATTTTAGTGAGAAATTGTGTTGTATCTTTCAAACAGTTGGCGTCAGTCCTGACACCAACTTGTAACAAAGAGTCAACATACGCAGACAATGGTTCGAGCAGCAATTTAATGCCTGACACAATAGGTCGACAGGGTGGAGATTCTATATTTTTGTGTACCTTAGGTACTAGATAGAAAATTGGTACTCTTGGATTATTGACTAATAACATGTCACGTACCTTCACTGAAATAACACCTGTTACTACTGCTTCATTTATTGACTCATCAATTCTTTTTTAAAATTCCATTGTAGGATCAGATTCTAGTTGTTTATAAACCACCGTGTCGCTAAGATGTCTCGTAGCTTCCTTAACATAGAAAGCACGATCCATGACAACGGTGGAGCCACCTTTGTCGGCTTTTTTGATAATCAACTCCTTATCCTGTTGGAGGGAATGAATAGCCTGTCTCTCCATTTTTGTAATATTATCTGCTGATGTAATCCTGACATTATTCCATCTAGACATAACTTCATTTTTTACAAGATTCTCAAATACCTCTAAAGCTGGGGATGTTATTATGGGGTCAAATTGACTAGTGCTAAACAATTTTTTTGATACCGATATCTCCCTTGATTTCCCTACACCTTCACTAGATGAAAAAAACATTTTTAAGCGTATATTTCTACACATACGAAAAAAGTCTACCAAAAAGTCAAATGGTTGAACTTGATGGCGGGGGACGAAATTGAGACCCTTATTAAGGACCCCAATCTGGTCCGCCATCAAATCCTTAGACGAAATATTCAGTGCCAGTGCAGTCATATTTTCTTGCGACCTTTTATCTTATGTGGATTTTTTGAATCGCTTGATGTTGATTGCGTTCCTGTTGCAGTTTCTTTTTCCTCTAAAAAAGGTATTTCTTTTGTTGCGGGTTTATTATTAGAACGCAATTGCATACGTTCCCGGAACGATCTGTTATCAGAACTAGAGGCTGAGCCATCAGATGAAGTGTCCGTGCGATAGGATCTTTCTCCATTCCTTGTTCTATTGTATCGAGTGCGTTCACTTTGCCACGTGTACACACAGTTATTCAAATAGTCCCGCGTATCGCGTTCAAATTTATTCAATTTAATCTGCAAGAGTTTCATCTTCATTTCATCCATAGAAATCTTCAATTGGTCATGTGTCTGATTGTACAGATCTATGCTCACTTTGCTTTTGAAATCTTCATCATACACTTTAATTTTGTCTTCAATCTTTTTAATAGCAATTTGGAGGTGTTGAATAGTTAATAACATTAAGTCCATAGAATAACGGTTGGACAGTGCAAACCATCTCTCTTTGTAGACAGAATCGTCTTTTAATAGTATCGGCTGTAGATTTGTACGCAAACCTCTCGGTATTCTCATTACTTTAACATACTCAGTCAAAGTTGTAGCATGCAATGATAGGGATATTTCCCTTTTCTTCAGGTGTTCAAGGCGTTTCCCAAAGTCCACATTAGTGCTTTCTTTGGCCCGTTCAAAACTCTGTCCCGCCGCCTCAGCGCTTTGTAAAATATTGGCACGATCGGCTTCTGTAAACGCAAACAATTCTGCGTGTTTGTCGGTCATCATAGAGATTTCCTCAAACGACATTGTATCTGAGAAGTCCAGGAGAAGATACAGTAGACTTCAAATAAATATCTTAGGACCATATATTCAAGGCGATAGTACAGCAATAGCCTGTTTGCGGGTTTCTTCTCCTTAACCTGCTGAGCACACAGACACAAAAACCAACAACAGTCCTGTATATTTGAAAAACTTCTTTATGTCAAAATTTTCAATCACCCTTCAACTCCGGGTTTCATTAACAACTCCAATCACTGTAACAGCTGAACTCTGACAAGCATTACATCAAGCATTTAGCATATATAAAGTGAAAGTATCCATAAATATTACCGACTTTTGTAACACGCAGGGAGAGTGGTTGCAACTGTTTCAATTCATTCTGAGCGCCAACTCCAGTGACGTTTTGGAGGGAACTCCTCCTTCCTCAGACAGGCGCACATAGTAACGATCCTCCTACTGCGAGTAAGATGCAACGTACATCCGGTACCTTGTATACCTCTCTAGCTGCTACAATCTATCTATTACAAACATATATCTTACACCACAAAATATTCACAGATAAAACCGACGTGCCAATATATAAGCTACATTTAGAGGAATGCTTTCAAACTGAAAGCTTCATTTAACCCTTTGGGTACTAATGATTCTAGTTTAAAAATCCAATATGCTTCACGCTGAAGCAAGCGAGCATGGGTTGAACTATTATCTTGAGCTACAATTTCTTCAATGACACACCATCTTAATTCATGAATCTGATGGCGTGCTTCATGAAAATGGCGAGCTACAGTAGTTTCTCCATATCTTGATTTCTCATCCATTTTAGTATCTCCTCTAATGGATGGAGGATTATATGTCCTAATCGCTGACCTATGCTCATTTATGTGGACTCTAATGGGATGACTAGTTTGACCGACATAAATCATCCCACACGGGCACTTAAAGACATAGATTACATTTTTACTTATACAAGTAAAAAAACCTTTAATAGGAATGTCATATCCCTTAAGGGGGTGTTTAAAAGTCTCACCTTTGATAATTGAGTTGCAGTTCTGACAAGACAGGCATGCATATGTCCCTCTCCTAGTTGTACTGAATCTGGTCTGTCTACCCTTAGTTGGCATGGCCCGGGAGCGGGTCAGCGGCCCTCATCTGTCCTCAACCCCCCTCGCCCTATCCGGTTCCCCCAGCAGGGATTCTATGTGGTCTGGGCTCAGGCCACTTATAGCGAGGTGAACAATTTTAGGAGGGCAGTCAGATACTTGGCAGCGAAGAAATGGGGCCAAATCCCCTGCTTCTTGCAGTAGGGGGCAAATATAGAAATGGAGAGTGGCAGGGAGGTCTGTTGTAGGGGGCACCTCTGCTACCAGACCGGGGATGAGGACAGCCCTTGATGATAACACAAATAGAGGATATGTGCCGCCGCAATTGGGAACCGGGGGGGAAGAGCTTCATCATCGTCAGGAGAAGGGGGGCGCACTTGCCGTCAGGCAGCGGCGCAGCCCCAAGTGGGTTGTGTGGCCGTGAGTCAAGGTAGCAGCAGTGTGAGGTGGGAGCCAAGCGGCCACAGGGAAAAAAACCCCCTTTACAGTCCAAAAAAAGTGCGGCACAGGGGGTCAGGGGAAGCGGCGGGAGTAGCACTCAAGGGAGCATAGGCGGGGAAAGTCAGATACTCGAGGTGTGGGAGTTTTTCTAAGACACCGGGGGAGCCCCCAATATGGGGATATGTAAAATCTGTAGGCAGAAATGAACGTGGCCCGGGGCTAAGTTGGCACCAAGGCCTGGTCAACACATGCAGGTCACCATTCGGTGGCCGGGAGAAACGTGGCCCCAGATGTGGTGGCCCCTGCCCCGCAGCACACAGCACGCCCAGTGCCACGCATGCCATTGCAAGTCAAGGCTCCACCATCTGCAGAATGGAGCTTTTTCTCTTTGCCCTCATTCACGGTCCAGATGCTCCCGCTTTTCGATACTCTGGCGCCACAGTCGTTCAGCGAGGCGAACAGTATGCGTCCAACCCTCCAAGGGCAGAAACGACCGTTCCCTTTCCAAAATTGTTGGTACTGCGTCCCCCCTTTCCAAAGGTGGACTCTGCACCGTTTAGGAAAATATGGTTGTCCGAGCCGAAAGGAGAGTTCCAAACTGTAAAATTTTTTTTCCAAAAAGGGAGTACCAGCACTTTATAAATATGCAAACAAGGGTGGGGGATCCTTGGCTTATCGGGTTTTTTCCAAAGGGCACGGCACGCGACGTTGGAGCTGTAACTAAATCAGGCCAGTCTTTTTTTTTTTTTTTCGGCCACTGGGTGAATGTGCTTCCGCCCAGGAAAACCAAAAAACTTTGGGCAGGGGGACCCGCTTTTTCTTTCCCCGTTGCAAAAATGGGCTCCTGGCCAGTGTCCGCCCCTCCACCCACCCCCTTCAGCCTCCACAAGTACTGCCCATCTAACATGTGTAGGGAAAAGCGGTGTCACGCAGTTTACACCTGGGTTGCCCGCGAACGAAAATCACACAGGGGGGAACTGCTCCCGTCATCAGCAAAAATGATGTGTGGTTTCTCCGCGCCAACTGCAAATCGGAACATGTGAGGGCAATGGGAAAAAATGGGGTCCCGCTGCACCCAGGAGGGATGGTCCATCCCCTGCAGGTGCACGTGTTCAAATTTTTTGGAAAAAAGTTTAGTTTGTTGAAAAACGGAAAAATTTGTTTATTCCCAAAAAAGGTTGAAATCGGGGGGAAAAAGGTTTTATGGTGTTTCCCCGGGGGTTACCGACATTTTCATTTTTAAAGAAAAAACGGTGCCCCCAATCCCCCTTTAAGATGCCCTTTTCGGCCCCCCTTTTTTTCCTGGGGAAATTTTTGGCCGGGGCCCAAAAATCTTTTAAAAAGATTAAAAATTTCCCCGGGGGTGGGGATGGGTTTTGGGCCCCAACGGGGGGGATGAAAAGGGGGGGGGGGGAAGGGGTTGGGGGGATTGCTGGGAAAAATTTTTTTACCCCTGCCAAAAAAACCGGGGGGGAAATAGGAAACAGGGGGTCCGCAAACCCGTGGCTTCTCAGCTCTCATTGGGATGGGACTGGTTTGCCTGGCAAAATCAGCCAAAAGTCCATCGCAAAAGGGAAAACCTCTACCCCATTACCCCCCCGGAAATCCTTCCTTTTTAAAATTAGAGGAGGAAAAAAAAAATTTATGTATTAGCCCCGGGGATTTTAAAGGCAGGGGGGTTAGCCTAATTCCCCGCGGGGGAGGGGGGGGGGGGGCCCTGGCAAAAAAACCAGACAGCTTCCTACCCCCTTAAAAGAAACGGATAAGGGGGTTCCACAAGACTTGTTTAGAAATTGGGAATGGGAAAAATTGTCCAAAATTTTTCTGGTTTCTGGGAATGCAGCCCGCATTTTGGAAAATTTTTCAGTCCGGGGGCCTTTGTTAACCCCAAAACCCACTTTTAAAATTAATACATTTTTTAAAAGGTAGGTGATCCCCTTTTACCAACCCCCCCTTGGCGTGATATTTCCCCCCCTCCCCCCTTAAATTACCCAAAACCACCAATTTTTGGAGGTACACATTTGGTTTTTCCAAAAATTTTTCCGGGGGGTTTCCCAAACCCCAAAAAATCCAGGTTTTTCTTTTTTTTTTTTTTTTAAAATTCCTCCATAGTCATTGGCGCGCCTATGTGCGGCATCGTCCCCTCTGACAGGTCTGCCGGGGGTTTCTTCAGCGCTCACCTACTACTGCCGCGGCTGCCAGAGGAAGGTGGGGGGGTAGGAGCAGTACCAGCTCCATCAGCAGCAACCTATGTCTGGAGTCACTGATGAGCAGCTTCCTTCACCCGCCTAGTGAGGAGGGCAGTCGCCAGCAGCAGCAGGACCTGGAGCAGGTGGTGGCCTACTTGGACAGCACTCTGCCACCCCAGTTAGAAGATCCGCTGGACTACTGGGCAGCCAAACTGGATGTGTGGCCGCAAGTTGCTGAGTTTGCAGTGGAGAAGCTGTCCAGCCCGGCCAGTAGTGTGGCATCAGAGCGGGTTTTCAGTGCGGCGGGGGCCATCGTTACCCCAAGGAGAACCCACTTGTCCACGGGAAATGTGGAATGACTGACCTTTGTCAAGATGAATCAGACGTGGATCGCCCAGGATTTCCACACACCAATGCCTTAGGCGTCAGACTACGTCAGCCATGACGCCTCACCCAAACTGTGAGAATTGAGTCTGGGTTCAAACTACCTGCGTCAGCCACTATTCTGATGCCGCCACCCGCCTGATGCCACACATCTGCTGACAGTTTGTCCATCAGTCTACCACCATCTTTACCAGGGACTGGTATTGCCACCCACCTCAACACTCTGTCACTGTGCCACTCTATGACCTCATGCTGCTGCTGCTTTTGCTGGTGCCGTGACATCCACACTGTGTCATTGTGCCACTCTCTGATCTCATGCTGCTGCTGC
This sequence comes from Phyllomedusa bahiana, assembly GCA_025379985.1. Taxonomy (NCBI): domain Eukaryota; kingdom Metazoa; phylum Chordata; class Amphibia; order Anura; family Hylidae; genus Phyllomedusa; species Phyllomedusa bahiana. Next base: position 24,635 of record JAODAL010039298.1, read on the forward strand.
TGCTGCTGTTGCTGCTGCGGTCACCTCCACATCCTGTCATTGTGCCACTCTCTGACCTCATGCTGTGGCTGCTGCTGTACCCTCCACACTGTCATTGTGCCACTCTCTGACCTCATGCTGTTGCTGCCGTCACTTCCACTCTCTGTCATTGTGCCACTCTGTGGCCTACTACTGTTTTGCCACCTCCAGAATGTCATTGTGCCACTGCTTGACCTCATGCTGCTGCTGTGGCTGCTGCTGTTACCTACACACTGTGTCTTTGTGCCACTGTCTGACCTCATGCTATGGCTGCTGCCGTACCCTCCACACTGTGTCATTGAGCCACTCTGTGGCCTACTCCTGTTTTTGCCACCTCCAGAATGTCATTGTGCCACTGTCTGACCTCATGCTGCTACTGTGGCTGCTGCTATAACCTACACACTGTGTCATTGTGCCACTCTGTGGCCTACTCCTGTTTTTGCCACCTCCAGAATGTCATTGTGCCACTGTCTGACCTCATGCTGCTGCTGTGGCTGCTGCCGTAACCTACACACTGTGTCAATGTGCCACTCTGTGGCCTACTCCTGTTTTTGCCACCTCCAGAATGTCATTGTGCCACTGTCTGACCTCATGCTGCTGCTGTGGCTGCTGACGTAACCTACACACTGTGTCACTGTGCCACTCTGTGGCCTACTTCTGTTTTTGCCACCTCCAGAATGTCATTGTGCCACTGTCTGACCTCATGTTGCTGCTGTGGCTGCTACCATAACCTCCACACTGTGTCATTGTGCCACTCTATCACTGATGTTGCCACCTGAGCCCTCAGCTTGTTTTTTTTCCAGCTGTCGCTGCCATGACTTTATCAGGCTACATTCCCCCTTCAGTTTTTTGGTCAGTTTTGCCCTCTTAAGTGCCCATGGAATTTTATAGTGAAGCGATTCTAAGAGCGGCGGCAGTCATCTGCGTGTCATACTAAAACACATTGTATGAAGACCAAACCAAGCTCCCTCTGCATATTTAAGCATGGCACAACATTCTACAGCACCCTACAGGCTCTCTGCAGCCTGGTAATAGCTGTTTTTTAATGCGATTCGTCCCAAAGTAATTCGGAAGGAAACGGATTTTGTCGGAAGATTTGTAGAAGTCACAGAATAGAATTTTTTATAAATTCGCCCATCTCTACCAGTGATACTTTCAAGTTTGCTAATAGTAACTGACATAATATACATGGTACATTTTAGAAATTGTTTTTATAATACATTTTATTAAGAAATTAGTGTTATGATTGTCAATAAGGATTGCACTTGATCAATGAAAGGGTTGTCTGTTCACTCAGATAATGTAATTTTTTTTTTCCTCATGGTCTACTCTCTTTCTGTAGGCTCTTTGACAATATTCAGGATGATTCCTTTTGATCTTTAGGAGGTACAGGGGATCCTACATGAGATATTACCATATTCACCTTTGGGGTATTAGATGGAATATATGATAATTGGAGTCCACATTATCCACATTCTACATACAGTAGGAATACCTTGGGTACATTAGACATTATAGAAATTACATTCCTATTTTAGACAGTAATATAAAGTGTACATTTAAGCATAAAGAAGTTAAAATCTTGGAAAACAAGCCAGAAATTTATTTGTAGTATGCATGAGGAATAATTGTGAAAAACTATAAAGGTGCAGGTGCCTGCGTTGTTGCAATACACCTAATTCACAGGAAAAAAAATGTACAGGTCTCCAGTACCGAGGAGTGTTAAGAGTCAACAATACTGGATGAGAAAATAGCAAAAGATCCTCAATACAATGAAATCTCTGATTCCATGTCTAAAACACTACAAAATAACAAATACAAAGATGCTTATGCGTTTTAGGCCTCAGGTGCCCTTAATCTTAACATGCTCTGATTAAGGGCACCTGATGCTTGAAACGCAAAAAACAGTGTTTTTTTTTATTTATTTTATTAATAGCAAGTGAGAGAAAAGCGGACGGCACTCACCGGAACTTTGTAGCGGTACTTTAATTCAAGATTGCAGCATAAAAACAGACGGGGACAGATGGTATCACAAACAGCCTACGATCGTTTCGCGTGTACTCACGCTTTCTCAAGGCATGTCGGGAGATGACGCCGGCACGTCTTAAATCCCCGGTGTGCCTGTCAATCAACATACAGACTGGCAACATGTTTAATCACAAGGTAACAAATTAAAACAAACACTTACTAGCACTATAGACACATATTTATACATTTGGTCTTTTTTACAAAAACGAAGACAGGTCATTCCTGTCATTTAACCCCATAAGGACCAAAGCTTCAGTACGCAAAATCCATCTAGCCTCACATCGTAGGAGTCGTGTATGTCGATTACTCCCTTCACTCAGTGGAAAAATACGTTGCACTCCTGCAAACAAAACATCAGATGTGTCACCATTATGCACTTCATGCATGTGAGCAATAAATCTTGGAGCACCCTTCTTAGTTTTAACTGAATACAGATGTTCTCTTATTCTAACAAATAAGGGACGGATTGTCTTCCCTATGTAGAATAACCCACATTTACACCACATGACGTATACCACGTAATTAGTGCGGCATGTAATCAGTTAATCTACTATGTGTGTTATACCTCCAATACGTAAAACATTCCCTATCACCATTTTTTCGCAAAATGAACAGGAACCACATCTGCGATTACCCTTGGGAATACACTGCTGCAACCAATTACTACAGGCAGAAACAGTATTACCATGTACAAGTTCATCACGGAGACTGTTACCCAGTTTAAGGATGATGCTGATTTTCTGAGAAAATGGAAAGATGCACACGTCGAACATTCGTTAAAATTAACCCAGATTGTGCTGGATAGATCAGTGGTGGAATATGAATGTGTCCAAAAGGAATTGAATGCAGCAAAAGTGGAATTACAGACCCGATTGACTGAAATACAGTGGTGTGGATTCCAACGTAAATTGGACAATCTATTGATTCCCATCCAAAATGAAATTAAAGAAAGGAAGCGGGACAAGTTTCTGAGAGACAAACTTGATTTCGATCATGATAGAATTTTTATGTGGAAGGAACCTCAACAACAAAGAAATAGGAAACCATTCAGAATGAATAGAAGAAGACAAAAGTCCAAGAAACAAGCAGATTACTGGACAACAGATTCTGGTTCGGATTCCAGTGGCAATGATGACAGAAGAGACGGTTCCATTTCTACGAACTTGATGGGAGAATTTGGTGGCTCTACATCACCTGGCCCTTTAGGCGGAGAGTCCGCCGAGGTGGTCGTAAGAAGAAAAACAAATCCTCCGAGCGGAGGTGGGTACAAGAGGAAGCAGGTCTCTTGGCGACGGTAGAGACGGGTGCTCCTCTAGCTTCCACAGTTGGGTCAGCGGTGAGTGAAACTAATGTTATTAATCTTTCTTGTTTCCCTCTAAGTTCAGCTGTGTGTTCTCTCTTATCTAAGGGCCTTAATTTTTGCCTTACAAAAAATTTTGACATGTGCCAGTTTGAGATTGACTTGGAAAAATCATTGAGGAAATTGAATTTGTTTAAAATCTTTAAGAATAAGCAGGGTCATGATATGATCGAGCATGCAGGGGAAGTTGGTACCCACATTAGTGAGCTTGGTTTTTTTGTGGGTGAGGATATGTCTGATACTGACCAAGTGGTAATGTCTGAATTGTTGGATCTCTTGGAAGTCGATGTGGTTGGTGCGTCAAATGAGACAGGTCATGAACAACACTTCTGTGGCGGTGTTAAAAGTAAGTTTTTTCCCCCTTTGTCACCGGGCTCCTCATTGTTTAATTTCAGTAGAGCAGTACTTAAGGATGTGAAGGCATTGATATTTCCTACAGTATCATCTAATTTAACCAATGAGGAAATGAAAGCATTAAAAGAATTGAAAAATAATGAGGAAATTGTTATAAAGCCCGCTGACAAAGGGGGAAACATTGTTGTGATGGATAAGAAGTATTACATGTTTGAGGCCAATCGTCAACTAGGAGATATTAGCACATATGAGAAACTACGTAGTGATCCCACTTCTTCTTTTTTGAATAAATTACGTACATTGTTACAGAAAGGCAGATCAAATGGTTTCTTGTCTAAACGTTTAGCTGAGAAATTATTACCTGTAGAACCCTCTAGACCGAACTGGTATTTTCTCCCAAAAATACATAAGTCCTTGGAGAATCCCCCGGGTCGTCCCATTGTGGCCAGTAGGGGTTCTATTACTGAGACATTATCCCAATATCTGGATTGGCTATTACGACCTATTTTGTTTAGTGTTCCCTCTTATCTACTGGATACTAAGGCATTGTTGCAAATTTTGCACAATTTTCCAGTGTCCCCGGATTTTAGACTGGCCACTATTGATGTGGTCAGTCTTTATACTAAAATCCAGCATATGGATGGACTTGCAGCTGTCAGGTCTTTCCTGGGTAGGACTAATAGAGAGGAATATCAGATTGAGTACATCTGTGAGGCCCTGGACTTTGTCTTGGGACATAATGCCTTTTAATTTAATGGTGATTGGTACATGCAAAGGACAGGTACCGCCATGGGGACACCAGTCGCCCCCAAATTTGCGAACCTTTTCTTAGCGAAATGGGAAGAGGATTATGTGTACAATGTTAAAAATCCTTATGTCAGGTACATTGCTTATTGGTCACGCTTCATTGACGATATTCTGCTAGTTTGGTCTGGTTCTGAGTCTCAATTCCATGATTTTATGAAATACATAAACAACAATAATATTAACATGGAATTTACATCAAACTTTGAAGATAAGTCATTAGTGTTTCTAGATGTGTAAATTTTTCTGATTGGTGAAAAAATCATGACTAAGGGGTATAGGAAGCCGACTGCCACACACTCACTGCTACATTTTGAGACTTTTCACCCGGACCATCTAAAAAAATCATTACCATATGGACAGTTTTTGAGGTTGCGACGCAACAATAGTGAGTACCATGATTTTCTTGAACAATCACTAGAGTTGGCTGGTAGATTGAGGACCAGAGGTTACAATGAACAGCTCATTTCAGACGCTTTTTCTAGAGCCATCAATCAAGATCGACATCGGTTAGTGTTTGGCAAACGTATAAAGAAGAAGGGTGATAGATCTATTTTCTCCTTTGAATATAATAATATGTCTAATGTAGTGAAGGGAGCCATTAGGAATAATTGGCATATACTTGAATCAGATCCTGAGTTATTTGAAAAAACTAAGGAACCTCCGATTGTAACGTTTAGAAAATGTAACAGTCTCCGTGATGAATTTGTACATGGTAATACTGTTTCTGCCCGTAGTAATTGGTTGCAGCAGTGTATTCCCAAGGGTAATCGCAGATGTGGTTCCTGTTCATTTTGCGAAAAAATGGTGATAGGGAATGTTTTACGCATTGGAGGCATAACACACATAGTAGATGAACTGATTACATGTCGAACTAATTATGTGGTATACGTCATGTGGTGTAAATGTGGGTTATTCTACATAGGGAAGATGATCTGTCCCTTATTTGTTAGAATAAGAGAACATCTGTATTCAGTTAAAACTAAGAAGGGTGCTCCAAGATTTATTGCACACATGCATGAAGTGCATAATGGTGACACATATGATGTTTTGTTTGCAGGAGTGCAACGTATTATTTCACTGAGTGAAGGGAGTAATAGAAATACACGACTCCTAAGATGTGAGGCTAGATGGATTTTGCGTACTGAAGCTTTGGGCCTTATGGGGTTAAATGACAGGAATGACCTGTCTTCGTTTTTGTAAAAAAGACCAAATGTATAAATATGTGTCTATAGTGCTAGTAAGTGTTTGTTTTAATTTATTACCTTGTGATTAAACATGTTGCCAGTCTGTATGTTGATTGACAGGCACACCGGGGATTTAAGACGTGCCTGCGTCATCTCCCGACATGCCTTGAGAAAGCGTGAGTACACGCGAAACGATCGTAGGCTTTTTGTGATACCATCTGTCCCCGTCTGTTTTTAGGCTGCAATTTTGAATTAAAGTACCGCTACAAAGTTCCGGTGAGTGCCGTCTGCTTTTCTCTTACTTGATACTTTTGGATTCTTCTCCTGTCTTGATGATTGAGAACCGCCATCAGCGCGACTAAGTGTTGCCGTTCACGTTGAAGTATCGTTTGATATAACTGCACTGCTCCATATCTCTCATTGATACCACACTGGTGCCGATTGAGCTCTCTCCCTGTGTGGTTATTTATTTTATTGTTTCTTACACCTAATGCAGGTATATAAAAGCTATATTTGGCTAAATCAAAACACATGCACCAGAAAGACCCAAAAAATACATGGTGGCTGCATAGAAGAAGACGTTTGGCAAATTGGCTTGGTTCATGTTAAAAATAAGTGAAATGTTCGGGAGATTTTGCAGGGCAAAATCAGAAAAGAGGATATAGTGCTGTAAATGGTATGTCCTCAGTGTACATGTTCAGTAACCATAAATAAAACTGCTGGTGAACAGTTGGCCTTTGGGTTTAGAAGTCTAGCACACCTTAACAGTTTCAGGGCAACATGTATGAAGGGGTCAGTTTTAATGTTCTTGCATTAAATGCGGCCAAATTGAGTAGTCTGCCTAATTTTCCGATATCTGGCATGTCGAATAAACACTTTGTAATGCCCCAAAGAAATGGGTACCTTGACCTATCTGTAAGAGAGCATTGACGAGATGACCAAGGAAAAATATTTCATAAGGTAAACAAGTGTGTTGTACTACTGCTGTGAGCTAAACCAACCAGCCAGTAATTTTCTACTTGCTTTGTACATATTGCACCAGGTGTCCACTTCTGCACTGTTTTTTTTTTCCTTCACCTCTTCATCAAAAGGAGTTTCATCCATTTGTGACTAATATAATGTTTTCCACAGTAAGCCTTTCTTTATGATACAAAAAGCCTATGGTCTCCCCACTTCTGACCAATTCTTGTACAATCAGATGACTCATTTTGTTCAGGACCACCAAATAACCTTACCACACATTCTATCGCTCCTCTTGTCAATCTAAGATTCTGATCATCCTAAATCACAACAAGCTTTCAGAACCTTTTATGACATATTAACAAAAGAAAAAACTGCACCTTCTCTAAAACAGATAACATTCTCAAAAGGAAATCAGCACCTGCGAACACTTCCTTCTCTGTGCAATGGAAGGTAGAAATTTTGTAGGCTCATGAATAAAACTTTGGAAAGTAGTATCAAAAGCTCCTCACTAGTGTCATAGCTAATAAAGCATTTCAGATGTTGATTGGGTTGTCAAATTGAAAATCAGTTGAAGGTAAAAATATCCAAAATTTATTCAATGCAAGCATTGGAAGACACACAGTATACAGCATGTAGCCTATACAATGTCAAGTTGTATCTCACCCGGCCAAGTAAGTTCTAACTCTTATAACCTAATCCATCCTCTTTCTTCTACAAGAATACATTAGCCAATCCATTTTTACCTTAAACTATCTAGTTCATATACGTTGGTTTAAGGTTAACATTATTTTATGGAGCCCACCTCTAGGTGTTTCCCTATTCAATCAAGGAACCTTCTACAAGGAGTAAGATTTCAATGCATGAAAAGGTATATTTAACCAAAGCATATGTGTTGTAATGAAAGTTTTAGTTTAAGGGCATATTTGTGAATTTGTATTCAGATGTAGCTGCTATGTTGCATGTTTTCTATGTAAAGGACTACTTACCTTATCATGCCTGCTTGAGAAAGAGGAGTGTCTTCCTCGAAATGTTGCAGTGGGCGTGGAAGGGTTCTGCCCGGTCTCCCAGCGTTTCTTCTCTAACCCATGTGTGGGTGGAAGTCTGTGAATGGACTATGGACTTACATTGAACGGCTGTATGCCGCAACGAAAACCTAAGTATCCTCTAACTTTACTATTTCTGAGATGTGACTTTTACTACTAAGATTTGAAAAAAGTTTAATAAAGCTGCTAAAAGTGTTTTAAATTATGCCGGCTCGCTAATATTGGTGGTTCTACTGGATATAGGGCTTGGAGATCCTATCATTGGGCCTGCTGTGGATACTTAGTTAAAATCATTGGCTGACTATATATTATAACCTCCAATGTGTTACGTGCTGTATTCCCAGTACCTGGATAAAAAACTCAAAGTCTGGATTACTGATTGGGAAGTCCTTCACATGGGTAAAGCCTGTTGTTCCTTGTGCCATTAGGACCATACAAGCATATTTTACCTCGTCTATACCATCTATTTCCTCCCCCTTTGTGTCTAGGTTCAAGGGTAATAGAGTAGTAGGGTTCAAGGTTTTACACCAAGTCAGTGGAATATTTGGGGCATCAGTAATGCATACTGCAGGCATAGCTAATAGGCTATAGTGATGTTATAGTTGCACTTGAGAATACCATGTACATCATATGGGGTATGTATTGTTATGGGATAATCTAGTACAATCTTTGAGGCTTTGTGTGGAAGTGCTTGTACTACAGTGACTACTTGTATGCATAAAGGGCTCCTCTTGCCACTGGATCTAATCTAGCTAAGTAATAGCTGTAATAAGTATGTTAATTTATTACTAATAATATCGCTGCCTATCCTGTCCTCTAATTTCTATGAATTATGAGGAGTCAAAGCTTAGAAGAAAGAGTTTGTTTACTTAAAAGAATGAAATAAATAGAGATGGGCGAATTTCTCAAAAATTCGATTCGCCGAGTTCGCCAAATTTTCCATCAAAATTCGTTTTGACATATTCGCGATGAATCGCATTAAAAAAACAGCTATTTCCTGGCTGCAGAGAGCCTGTAGGGTGCTGAAGAACATTGTGCCATGCTCAAATATGCAGAGGGAGCTTGGGTTGGTCTTCATACAATGCTGTGTTTTAGTATGACATGCACATGACAACCGCCACTATTAGAATCGCTTCACTCTTCAATTCCCTGGGCACTAATAGGAGCAAAACTGACCAAATAACTGAAGTGGGAATGCAGCCAAGGTAACGTCAGCGCCAGCTTGAAAGAACCAAGCTGAGGGCCAAGATACTTCAATAGCGTCAAAGAACACAATAGTAGGTTCCTGGAGCCGCCACATGTCGCAACACAGTAAGGGGACGTCACAGCAGGAAGGCCACAGCTTCCGGTGTCATCTATCGGCCATGTGTTGGCCACACACTAGGTCATACACTTTCTCCCAGATGACATCTGACAACCCCAGCCAGGAGTCGGTGGGTTTGTCAAACACAACCCTTAGTTGGCATGGCCCGGGAGCAGGTGAGGGGCCCTCACCTGTCCTCAACCCACCTCTGTCCGCTTTCCACACCCAGAGAACTACTATGTGCTGTGGCCTCTGTACCACTATACAGTGAGTGAAATATAATTAGAAAAAAGGGGAATATTCAGTCACCTTACTTGGTTGCACGGGGGAAGTGGGAGATTCGGCGGAGGCCAGGTTCCTGCTGGCTACATATGGTAAGAAAAAATATTGGCCACTCAGCAACTTGTGGAATTTCTTGATTCTTTAAAACTTGTAGCTTTATTAAATATTCACCTATAAAGTCCTTTTCAAAAGGTTCAGACATTAACAGTTCAGCAAGCGTTCCACCGACGCCGTTTTCAGGGAATGGCGCTGTCCTTATCATGGTGAGAAAACGGGGACAGAGCACCCCCGAAAGCGTCGGGGAAAGCTTGCTGAAACTGTTAAGTTGACCTTTAAAAAATGGATTTTTTTAAAAAGATATTTAATAAAAAGCTAAAATTTTTAAAAAGAATCAAAAAAAATTCCACAATTTTGGGGGGAGTGCAAAAATTTTTTTTTTAAAAAAACTATACGTGAGGCCCAATTTTTTGAGGGAAGTGGGCAGAAAGAGGGGGGGAAAGACTCCGTGGGGGGGAAAGTTGATGGGGGGAGTTGCAATGAGAGGTTTGTTGCAGTGGTCAGGTTTGTACAGCGGTGGGCGGGGGGGTGAACAGGCAAACACTAATCGATATGCGTTTCGCCTTGGAAAGCCGGGTGAAGCAAAAAAAGGGGGGAACAAGGTTTCTGGAAGCCCTAGAAAAACAAGGTTAAGTGCCCTAAAGGAAAATTCAGCCCACTACTGCCTCCTTGCCCCCCCCTTTTCTGCCGGGGTTGAAGTGGCCCCTAGGCGGTCGCCAAATTCGACTCCCCCATTTTCCCCGCCCGGGAAAAAGTAAGGGCTTCATCATTATCATTGGGAGAAGAGAGCGGCAGCTTGCGTGTGAGGCAGTGGCGCAGCCCGCAAGTCGGTAGTGTGGCCGGGAGTCAGCAGAGTGGCAGCAGTGCGAGGTTCGGAGCCAAACGGCCACTTTGCAGGTCCCAGAAAGTAGCTGTACAAGGGCTCACCGGGGCAGCGGCAGTAACAGTAGGTCAGTGCGGAGCATTGGTGGTAAAATCACCTACTCGGCGGTGTGCCAGTTTTTTGACAAGACACCAGAGGAGGCGAACATGGCTATATGTAGAATCTGTGGGCAGAAAGTAAAGCGTGATCATGGGCCTAACATTGGCACCATGGCCCTGCATCAACACATGCAGTGTCATCATACAGTGGCCTGGGAGAAACGTGTCTCAGATGTGGTGGTCCATCCTGTCGCAGCAACAGCAGCACCCAGTGGCACGCCTCCCATTTCAGGCAGTCAAAGCTTCACCACCTCTGCCGAAGACAACTCCCTGTCTTTTATATCATCTACCGGTCCAGATACTCCTGCTCCTCGGCACTCATAGTGCCAGCAGTCGTTCACCGAGACGATTGCCAAGAGACAGCAGTATGCGTCTAACCATCCCTAAGTGCTGAAGCTGACCGTGCTTCTGTCCAAGTTGGTGGTACTGCTGTCTCTCCCTTTCCAAGTGATGGACTCTGTACCATTCAGAGAATTGGCCAGGAAACTTTGCATTCACTTTGGCCATTTCCACACCGCTAAGCACACCCTCCTTGAGATAAACAGAACAGAGAAACCATAAACAGAGAAAAACAGGAATTTATGAAAAGGGGGAAATTGATGAACAGGAATAAATATATTAACAGGGGGAAATTGATGAACGGGGGAAATTGATGAACAGGGGGAAATTGATAAACAGAGAAAGGCCATTAACGATTTTTGATGATCCAAGTGGACAGGAGTATTCCCCTGGGCGAACAATGTCACACATGGTAGGAACTGCTCCGGGTCATGCAAGATGGCTTTTTCCACAACAACTGAACATTAGAACCAATGTGACAGACAATGGAAAGAACATGGTGTCCGCGCTGCGTAGGAGGAGGGCTGAGCCATGCTCCCTGCATGGCATACATGTTCAGTGTGGTTGTTCAAGTCTTACATCCATCTGCAAGACATTCTAAGAATGGCCAGGAAACTTTGCATGCAATTTAGCCGTTCCTACACCACCAAGCACACCCTCCTTAAGCTGCAGCAGCTGACCGGCCTCCACCAACAAAGGATGATATGTGACATTTCCACCCATTAGAATTCCAGCCTCCATATGTTGGAACGACTCTATGAACAGAGAAAGGCTATTAATGGTTTATTGATGATCCAAGTGGACAGGAGTACACCCCTGTGTAATTTTAATGTTGGCCAGTGGCAGCTCATGTGTGACACCTGCCATTTGCTCAGGCCCTTTGAGGTGGACATGTTATTTGTCAGTCGCCAGGACTACGGGATGCAGTGACGTCATTCCACTGCTTCATGTCCTGGAACAGATGCTGCAAAATCTGTCTGGTTAGGGGACTGGAGAAGTGGCGACTACATCTCATGGCCACATGAGTCCAGTTGGGGCTGAACTGAAGGAGGAAGACATTGGAGCACAAGCAATGTCTGGCGAAACGAGTGTTTTTTTTATTCAGGTGACAGTAGAGGAGCAGGAGCAACCGGAGAATTAGGAAAATGACCCAGACACCCCGTACAAACTACATACATAACCTAACATACCTACTGACTACCTAACTCGGCCTCGTATATATGCGAACTGAAGCCACATCTACACCTTCACATGCCCGCGGTTCCACCCCTTACTTCGATATCTTCCGGCCTCCTTTATGGTTGTTCATCCTATCATCTTCCAGTTATATGAAATCCATTATTTGTTGTGATATCCTTCCATTCCTGATGATGGCGTTGTGGTACATGAAATGTGTCCTAAAGATCTCATTAGGCCTGAGGCTTTGTCAAACTAGTAAACAGTCAATAGCACTCCAGTAAACAGTCAATGGGCCTGAGACAATGGATATCACCCCAAGCTTATTTACTCTCCATTGCCATCACATAGTGAACAATAGTTTGTTAACCAGCTGGCTATAACTGCCATTGAGTGAACAATAGCTTTTTTGTTGACCAGCTGGATAATTTTTATTGCACCCAGGTATTATCTGTTCCATCCTGGTTTATTTCAAGTAAAACCTATTTAGGACATAACTGTCTCCACACGCCCGGGTGCCATACTTAGCTAGTTCCCTCTGCCTATGATCTGCAGATTATATTACAGACATATTTTATGTTCAGATCTCAATATCCATGTCAAATCCAACAATAGCTACTGGTCTCTGCTGTGTACCATGTGACTGTATAAGGACTGCCGTGGCATGACCAGCTATCTATGTGTAGTACAGTGAGAATGGCTTGTCATCGTCAGGTGTACGAAGGGCAGGTGCAGAGGAAATTAACAACTTCAAAGTTTGGAAATTGTCAAGTGCCTCTTCTGTCAGCTCAAACGGCTGTGTAGCCAAACACTCATACAGAAGCTGCATAAGCAAACAGATCATATTAAAGCTTTAAAATATGATATCAAACCCAGGAATATCCTGAGTTGTGCTAGATTCCCAAAAGTCAGGTCTTGTATGATCTGTATTCGATCTCTGGTCAGGTGCCTGGCACCAGCTGTAAAGCAGTGTCCTAGAAGGTAACCTTTGTCTGCAAAAACTGTAACTTGTCTTTTGAGGCTTTACACCCTTGATCTGCTAAAAAAACAAAAAACAAACAAAACAGAGATGGTACAGCCTCTTCACATTTTCCATTGTCACTAGATTGGTCATCCATGTATAATACTGTCAGTAAGTCAGGTAATATCCAGTGTTAAAGTACTGAGGACAGGACTGCTGTATATCTTATTGGCCAGTCCAAGCAAGTAGAAAGCATCTCAGTGTTAAGGTATCTGTAATATATCCTACAGGAAAAATACATAAAGAAAAGGAGGCTAATTGGGCCCTTTCTATGCAGTAACCAACTAATCCAAAAAAACATTCAGGAAAAACCCTTAAATTTATAGCAAGATAAACATTCTAAATAGATAAATATTGTTGAAAGATATTTAAGTTCAGGAAAAATACGGTAAATAGAGTAATAAAAAGACGACCGCTCACAAACTGGAGATTTTTTCTGGAAGATTTACAAGCATTGTCTCCTCCCTCTGGAGTCTATGTCCCTTGTTCCCGCCCCCTGAGTCTGGCAGCATGTACCTATCTGCTTACCATTTATTATTTGTAAAAAGCTCACCAGCTGCACCCATCATTTAGGACTAAATGGCTTACATATGAAGGACAGACAAAA
>JAODAL010039299.1:0-38155 GCA_025379985.1 Phyllomedusa bahiana
GGAACCTCCCCTAACCTAGTTGGTTCTGAGGAGACATAGGGTGGTTGAGTTGAGTGGGACTGTCTAAAGGTCGTTTATCTTGCAGTACAGGGCAGTGGGTAGGATTTCTGGCCCAGGGGACGAGGTGCCTTCCTTACGGGGCTTTGAGAATTTGGTTTGTAAGTGTGGCACTCATTTTATCGATTCTCCGGAACTCTGTGGATAATACGGGGTGTTGGGGTCTACAGCCTTACAGCTTCCAAATGTCTACTGGTACTTCCGAGGGGTAATCAAGGGTCCTGGGTTTGTCTCAATAATTTCTGGGATTCCAAATCTGCACATCAAATTTTAGTCAGTAAATTTTTTCCAGGTTAGTTCTGAAGTCATATTAAGGGATTGGGTAGGCCTCAGGCCATCTAAGAAACATGTATTCTCCATTCTGGGATATATTCAATGTAGTTGATCTGAATACTTTGGAAAGAAAGGGGACTGGCTTGTTGTTTTTTCTGTGTTTAGACTGATTCTCAGGTTGCAAGTGACGCATATTTCACATCTTGGATAGTTATTTACTGTAATGGAATTCAAGTGCTTATAGTATATCCTGTTGATGGAAGGGATCATCTGGTTTGTTCTTCTATGTTAGCTACTATAGGCCCTCATACTGCTGCCTGGATACAATGCTCTTGGTAAACCAAAGTTTGTCATCATTTCTTCCAGAATCCATCTTGGTGTATCCCTGCTCTTCTTCCTCCCTCCTCTTTTCCTTGGGAGATTTATTCAGGCTCGCTGTAATTGTTTCATCAGATTAACATTCGGGTTTTCAAGCATGCCCTGTTCTTGGGTCTGTTCTCCATTTTCTTCTTTCCTTTTTCTTTCTTCTTCATTCTTCTTTCCTTCTGTCTTCTTTTCTTCTCTTGTTGGTATAATCTACAGCCAACCCTGCTTTCTCTCAAATTACTGGAGGGACAAGCCACAGCCTTTTGTAGCCTGCTATGCTGTTGTATATGCCTTTCGCTTTCCTCTGTCTCTGTCTTCATGTGCTCTGATCTTCTGGACAGCTACCTTTGCAGGGCAACTGGGGAGAGCGTCCTTAAGGCTTGTTGGGACCCTTTCATTGTTCTTGATCGGCGTTTCACTCGCTGACTGGAAACCTTCAGGGAGGCCCCACACTTCTGGCGAAGGCATGGGGCCACTCCATATTACGTAGCTGAGTCGGGTGGTATTTGTTCTCGGTCTTTCCGTTCAGCGAGCTTTGCAAAGGCTTCAGTCACAGCCCTGAGGTCTGGCGACTTGGGGCTGACATCCTGGAGGTAAAGAAACAGCTCACAGTTTCCCTCGTCAAGATAACCACAGCCAAATTCCTGTATGGAATCATCCTTGTTCCATCGCTATCTGGATCCATCTGTGAAGAAGACATATATGGATCCTCCAGCTTGGATGTAAAGAAGTCAGGAAGATGGGAGGTTTTTCAGCTTCCATTTGTTCAAGGCAGTACTGAGAGGATATCTGTTGCGGTGTGTACCCATTCATCTGTGGACAGATAGATTCTTCATTCTTCCAACCTTGAGACGAGGAAGCAGGGTGGGGGGGGCTTGGCTTGCGGGTATAGTTGCATCTTTACTAGGTATATTTGACAGCATTAGTAATGAGTATTGTAGACAAAACATTCTTCACTGGTAATTTGAGGTTGCGATGGGATTGTTTTCAGGATCCCTTTGAGGTCATGAGGCGCAAGAAAGATAGTCCAATTGTGTCTTGAGTTTGGTCAAGAAGGAGTGTGTGCACAACAACAGTCTGAAGCAGGTAGATTGCAAGGTTGTGTGTAGTTTTGAGACACCTAGATGAGGAGCTGCGGGAATATGTTTCTTTAGGTCTCAGGAAAAGCCAGGGCCTCTGCCTCAGATGATTTGTATGTGGATTGAAAGAATGTCCTGGAAAGAGGCACAGAGGTTTAGCATCTAGGCAGATGCGTTGGGTATCCATTTTGGCAATATGTGAATAGGTTAGTAATTCCTGTAGTTGTTGAGAGTTGTAGGTTGACAGGGATGACTTGACTGCTTTCTTTCGGTCGTCAGTTAAGGGTTTTTGTGCCTTGAGAGATATACAGTGTCCAAGAAAACAAACTTAGTCACGCACCTTTCAGTTTAGACTTAGGAAAACCTTGCAGTTGCTGGATGCTAAATGTTGAAGAAACTGACTGAGAGACTTGATGCACAGGTAGGGAAGGTCAGGCGCCAAGATTAAATATAAACCATATACTGTAGGAGTTGTACTTCAGAGTGTTCCAGCATCCAAGGTTGCAGACAGGTATGAAGAGCTTGAGTGAATTGATTTGGAGAATTATGGGGCCCCTTGAGGGCATCTTGTCCAGGAGAAGTGAAGTACCATGATAAGTGAAAGCAAAGATGATATTGAAATCCTTGTGTAAAGGGACACTGAAAGAAGAATTGCAAAAGTCATAAACTGGGATGCATGTAGCGATAGGGCACTTGGATAGAAGTTACATGCGCTGTTGGGGACCCCGGGGGTTTCAAAAAACAGTAACAGCATTCACTGCTTTAATTAAATCTTGAACAACCAAACGATATTTTCGTGGTTGACAATTGCTGTTAGTATCTTGGATCAACAATATCTCCTGTAGTAATCATGATAGTGGTATAGAATGTGCTCCCCGATAGAGTAATCTGCTTAGGATAGATATTCTTGGTGGTGGTTTCCACCACTAGGCTCAGGCACAGAGCGTCTGCATAATGTATTTGTGGTCTGTGTGAAATGAGCTGCGTTCATCATCTGGGGAAATAAAAAATACAGTATCTTCATTTTCTGGATCAGAAGCTTTTCTTTTATGAGGTCCATCTAGGGGTGGAGCCTCCAGCAGCAATAGGCAACTTAGCATTCCTCTGCAGAATCCTCGGGCAGTGACCAAGGTGAGAATAGGAGACAAACAGTGAGGGAAGGTATATAGAATTAGTTCCTGATGCAGTGCAGTAGTGGTAGAGTGGTTGTGGAGTAGCAGGTGCTCCAGTAATGATTGAATGAGTGGTGCAGCTGCATTACTGTGGACGTTAAACAGTTGGAGAAAAAATAGCGTGTATCAAGATGGCTGCAGGTAGGCCATGATCTGGAATGAGCATAAGGCCATTGGGAGTAGGAAGTTTGGGTGTCTGTGAATTATGGCCGACCTCAGGAAGTGGGGTAATTGTCTCCGAGCAACATGGCCCGACAACAGGAAGAGGGTACTTGTCTCCACTAACATGGTGACACCATGAAATGGTGAACTGACTTCGCCTGTATAAAATGGCCGCTGTGGGAGGGGTAAAGAAGAGGGCGGGTCAGTGAGGATGTCAGTCCCTGCAAAACAGGGAGAGACTGGCAGATCAGACATCTGAACAGGACCAGTTGGACATGAAGGGTTAGGTCCAGTGCTCTGACACGAACACACACGCCATTGGTAAACAGAATTTTTCCACCCACGCAATCCGACAAACCCATGGAGGTTCATAAAGTATAAAGTAAATCCCCGTTAGGGTCCCGTGACAGCAATTTTCATTAAATTTTCACGTGTAGTATCAACAGAAGTTCTATGCAAGCTGAAGGCATTTTTTTTTATACAAAATTTATGGTCCACAGAGTGTCAGAGATTGCAAACAGTCAACTAACGCATGTTCCCTAGATAGTCAACATGAAGACGTCCATTCCTTGTGGAATGTTGAAAAATACGCATAAACATAAGAGTAGGGATAATTTACAATTAAACATGCTAAACCCTGTCTTGCGCAGGACCTGAGCAGACCAGAGCAAGCTGGCGAAAAAACATGGGCAGTAAAATCATGATGAGGACAACTTATTGAAAATAATGATATGTACTGTAGGTTAAGGGTCTTTGAGCAACGGAGAGGTGGTGCTTGGTAACTGAAACAGTTGTGTATCTGAACAGTACGCTGGCAGACACGAGTCTTAAATACACACTGTGTCTCTGACAGTCTGATTCAAAATAATTTGATTAGTTTGCGTAAAATACAGGAAGAAAAGAATTCTCAGACTGCAGTGGGCCTGTATGTGTCTGCCCATGAGGGCAGTATAAAAAATAGGAAACTGATAGCAGACAGCAGTTGTACAGTAATAATGTAATCGAAACCCTAACCGCTTTGTAGGAGGCTGGCAATACGGTGCTAGGTCACCGTGTAACCTAACACTGTTCCCTAAGTTAATGAATATAAACACACCCAGATCAACTGGTAGGTGTAAACAGCTCATGGGCATACCAGCTGACCAGAGCTCTAGTCTCACTGGCTCCTCGGTGGTCGTTCGGAAGCCTATCTGACAATGCACCCTAGTGGAAACCTTGGCAGGAGTCGGAAGACACTAGCAAGAGAATGAGACTCACAGTTCCCGATTCGTCCTAACTCAGTCCCCTGAGGCGGTGGACTGTGGGAGTTCAGGATACTGATTTCCCTTGGAAGCTTTATTCTAGTGCGCTTTACAGAATACTAATTCTAACGCTTAAAAAAAAACACAACCAGAAGGCAAATGTAACAAAAACAGAATCAAAAATCTAAAACAAATCCACCCCGCTACTCTACAGGAACAAAGGTGGCACGACAGACTTGACATCACCTGTCATCATCTCAATTACTAATCAGCCAGCTTCCAAATACCCCAGGAATTATAAAAGATTTTATGTGAAAATCACTATAACACAGACAGATCATTGGACTATTAGTAATGGAATTTGAAAGTATTTCCACCTCGCTATGAGAATACACAGGACAGATCTTTCAAAGGTACAGGTAAAAAGAGGAAGTTGCTTTTTGTAAACTTTTTTAACAGTTAACAGTGCAAATTGGACGGCACAGCAGGAGCAGATGTATAATAGATAAGATGCAATCAGAAATCACTAAGCCAATTTGTCAAAAATAAATAAAACCGGTGGTAAGTAAGCGCAAGGGCATCGGTTCGATTTCAACAGAGGAGCACAAACCGTTACCGTATCAGTGTAGGCTTGAATGGGGACCAGAGTTGGACTATAAATAGGCAGTCAGAAAACGGAATCAAGTCACTGATTATCAAGAGTGAAAACAATTGTACTTACCCGTATAATATATGCTGATCAGGGCACTTCTGGCTGTCGAGATGTAGAAACCACAGGTGTGCAATGCCCCGACTGGCCGACAGGCCTCCTCTGCGGTGTTTCTGCGTTGTTTCCATCGCTATTATGTTTGAGGGCACTGGCGCCAAATGTTAGGTTAGTAATAATCAGCCAAAGTTTGCTACTTCCATAACTTAGATATATATTGCTGCAAGCAGCGGTGGGCCCCAAGAATTAGATATCCAGTCAGTTTGATGGATAGTAAATCTCTGTTTAATACCAGGAAAAACAGGTCTTTTTATATTCATTCATATACGTAAGCAGTGATTAAGGATCTGTACTAAACGAAATCATTGGTTTAATTAACATTGGATGGAATGGAGTTAATTAAGAATACACGAGTTTACGAGTTAATATTTCGGAAATATGCTGTCTTGAAAGGCCTTGCTTAATTTTTAAAACTCTCCAAAAAACCCCCCAACCAAATACTGCCGAAGCGGTTATTATGAGGAAGTTTGGGTATCGTTAAACAACATGGCCAAATGATTTCTGTGTCCTTAGTTGCCTTGCTGCTTAGACTTGTTAAATCCATAGGGATCCATTTTATTATATATATCAGTATCATCCAAGACATGATACATCTTGAAGGTAGTTCTTGTTTCCTTGCATTTAAAAAAAACAAAAAAAAACAAAAAAAAAAAAAAAAAAAAAAAGACAAAAAAAAAAAAAAAAAAAAAAAAAAAACAAAAAAAATAAAAAAAAAAAATTGAAAGAAAAAAAAAAAAAAAAAAAATATCAAAAAAAAAAAAAAAAAAAAAAAAATAAAAAAAAACAAAAAAAAAAAAAAAAAAAAAAAAAATATATTAAAAAAAAAAAAAAAAAAAAAAAAAAAAAAAAAAATAAAAAAAAAAAAAAAATAAAAAAAAAAAAAAAAAAAAAAAAAAAAAAAAAAAAAAAAAAAAAAAAAAAAAAAAAAAAAAAAAAAAAAAAAAAAAAAAAAAAAAGAAAAAAACAAACAAAAAAAAATAAAAAAAACACAAAAAAAAAAAAAAAAAAAAAAAAAAAAAAAAAAAAAAAAAAAAAAAAAAAAAAAAAAAAAAAAAAAACAAAAAAAAAAGCATTCAAAGCTTATAATATTGATTAACTGGTTAAGGGAAAAATAGGATTATAAGAGGAGAATAATTCATGCGCAAAAGTTATATGATGAACAGTCTAGATATAATCAATGGATATGAAAAAGTACCATACAGAGTTATAATGTTTTCCTTTAATCAATTCCCACAATGACAACCTACTCATGCCACTTCAACACTCTATACTTTGCCGCCTACTGCAAGGAAAGGACAGGGGGATAATTGGCCCCATTTCCTTCGCTGCCAAGTAGCTGCTGACTGCCCTCATCAAATTGTTCATCTCCATATATAGTGGCACTGAGCACGACCACATAGTAGATCTCTGGCTGAGGGAAAACGGATGGGACAGAGGGGGGTTGAGGGACAGGTGTGTGCCGCTGACCCGCTCCGGGCCATGCCAACTAAGGGTTGTGTCTGACGTTCCCCGACTCTTGGCTGGGGTTGTCAGATGTCATCTGGGAGGAAGTGGTTGACCTAGTCAACCCATCAAGAACCCTTGGATTGCTAGTCAGCACGCGGCCGCTAGATGACAGCGGCAATTGTGGCCTCACCGAGTGACCCCTGCTGCGACATCCTCTTGCTGTGCTGCGACCTGGGCCTGCTACAGGAATGTTTGTGCCTCTGCCACTCGCAGGTGAAGAGCCTGCCACCTCTCTGTCTGACATACTGTTTGTTCTAAAATGTACAGACACTGTTTGATGAAGATATCTGTATATGATAAATACACACCCTGTATTTGACTCCAAAATAACCCACTAAGAAGCTTGGGTAACCCTTGGATATAAATTGCGCTCCACAAATGGCAAGGAAAAATTGACTTGTAGGTGCCGTTTAAAAACTCTGTGTATTTTAATGAATATAAAAGCACAAACATGCTTAATTAACCTTCAGATATGAATTATGCTACAGAATTTCTTCTGTGGATAGTGAAAAACAAAGTTTCTTTTACTGAGTACAACTGCAGAAAAATACTTAGTTAACCCTTGGATGTAAATGGTGCAAAAGAATTCAGCAACCAAAAACTACGAGCTTTGTAGCGTGTTACAGTGGCGTTTTTTACGCTACACAACAAGAGGAAAACTTGTAATTAACCTTCGCTTGTGAATTATGCTAAAGGAAAAATGTATTTTTTGGCGGTGAAAAAGACGGCTTATTTTAGTCACCACAGCAGAAAAACAACGCTTAATTAACCCCTGGATGTAAATTGCGCAAAAGAATTGAGCAACCAAAAACTACGAGCTTTGTAGCGTGTTACAATGGCGTGTTTTTTACGCTACACAATAAGAGGAAAACTTGTAATTAACCTTCGCTTGTGAATTATGCTACAGAAAAATGTATTTTTTGGCGGTAAAAAAGACGGTTTATTTTAGTCACCACAACAGCAGAACAACGCTTAATTAACCCCTGGATTTAAATTGCGCAAAGGAATTGAGCAGCCAAAAATGAAGTGGTATTTGTATTGTAAAAACGCTGTTTCTTTAAATGAATACAACAGGAACAGGCTTAGATCGACCTTGGATATTCAATGTGCTGTGAGCAGATAGCATTAAAATGTATATGCAGCTGCACTGGACACACACTGGACTTCAGATCCAATACCCCAAATCGCTGTTTAAAAATGAGTTCTTTAGTATCAGCTATCATAAGCAGCCACGGCAGCACCTTCCCTAATCAGTACAGTGAGAGCGGTATGAGCTCTCAGCGTCGCGCCCGGACTTATATAGTGCGGTGACGTCATAGAATCCACCGGTCTCTGATTGGCTTCATCTCTGCACATGTCATGCAGGCTATGCCCTTCTTCCTCCCAGAGTTCTTTGCCCCATGTAACGCCATGTGCTCGCAGCCATTTTATCAACTAAAAGCACACTTCATTCACGCGAAGTACCCCAAAGTTTGACTTCGTTCCGAACCGAAGTTTTCCTGAAATTCTAAACAAATTCCACTTCGTTAGAATCAATTCGCCCATCTCTAGTAGACAACTATCATTCCTATAATACCAAGCACAAGCTCACCAGTAAGGAGGAAAGCAAACACAATGCAGCCCAGCAAGCTCCTTAACATAATCCATTTTATTATGATTTAAGTAACAATCTCCACCAGTTGCAAAATAATCATTTTCTTTAAACTAATCTCCCATTTAAATTATTTCTGTGTCTCTCATAAATGTTCGGTTACTATGCAAACAGAATATTTTTAATCTGCCAACACCTTTGTGCATAACAAAACTGTTTCAATGAAACCTAGTATATGAAGAGACTAATATGAAAAAAAAATAAGAGAAAAGCCCAAACCATATGCAATGTTTTGGGAAAGTGTATCACATTAAATATCCATGAGTAGGAATGATCAGCATTCTTTCCAAGCTGAAAACATAATCCCTAAGAGCATATCATGATAGACCACAATTGTAAGACACTTTAAAAACTAGATAACAAAATGAGCTGGGGGAGTATCATGTTCTCAGATCACATTTGCTAATAGACTTTTAAATGTAGTTGCACATAATACTTAAACATAGCACTGTGGAAGCAAGTCTCAAAATGACTTATTTAGTAATTTTCTACCCACGCACACTTTCTCAGTTGTGTTACAAAGCCCTCTTTTACTATGACAGGGTTAAACATGATATTCGTTTTCAATTCCTATAGCCTCAAGTAGCCCATAGTGATGAGATTAAGAATCTTCATTATGTGAAGGATAATCATTTATTATATTGTACAAACACACTAATAGGTCTACCACTGCGCTATATAGTGGCACTAGAAAAAAACTGCCAAAGTAGCACTAATATAAATCCACACACCTATGAAAATAGCACCATTGTACACACATATGAAGATAGCACCAATACAGCTATACAAAAAATTGACATTTTCATTTAGCAAGAATCCATACTGCAACCTTCTAACTGAACGTACACTCCTGTTGGCTGTTAGCTATATCTTTGTAGTTCTGTGTTTATGCAGTCCTACCTTATTCTGCTCTCCCTTGCACCAGTGTGAGCATGTACGTAAGCAGGATATCCCTGACGAAGGAACTCGCAGTTTCGAAACGCGTAGCTAGTAGGCTCCCATAGTGAAGGTAACGTCACTGCTAGTTTTGCCAACGAGAGACACGGACGCTACCAGTTGAAGCACCCGTACATGCTCACACTGGTGCAAGGGAGAGTAGAATAAGGTAGGATTGCATAAACACATAACTATAAAGATTTAGATAACAGCCAGCAGGAGTGCACATCCACTTAGAAGGTTGCAGTATGGATTCTTGCTAAATAAGGATGTAAGTTTTTGTATAGCCATATTGGTGCTATTTATATAGGTGTGTGGATTTATATTGGTGCTACTTTGGCAGTTTTTTCTAAAGCCACTATATAGCGCGGTGGTATACCTATTAATGTGTCTGTTTCTTATCTATTGTAGGGGTTTTTGGCAGAGTTACCCTAATTACCCTGCTGCAGTGACTGACACCGAGTGATATTGTTATTTATCTTCTACTACTTTTGCACAATGCAAATGTTTAAAAAAAACAGTTTTCTTGTAACCATAATCTGACACCTGTAACATTTTTATCTTTTTGGGAGTTTTATTTTTGCAGGACAAGCTTTAGTGTCTATTGGTACCACTGTGAAGCGCATACAACTTTTCACTTGTTTTATATTCATGTTTTTGAGAGGAGAATAAAAGTATATAAAGTATATATACATATTAAATGTATACATTTATACATTATACATATACATGTTTAAGAACAAATGTACTTCTGATGCAATTCTGACTTTTGTATTTTATTTTTAGAGCATTTTTTAAAGTTCTACCAAGGCATTTGACTATGCAATCAGCATTATATACTACAATACCTTTATACAGTAGTGTATTAATTGTCAGTCCAACCCTGACAGACATCCTATTAGGCCCTTCTAACCAGCCCTAATTGGTATGCTAAGTTGGCACACATGGGGGACTTCATCAGGCCCTTTTGCTGCTATGATAACGGCACCCCTCAATCACACTGCAGAGGTGGCAAAAGAATGACCTAGGGAATCCCTGTCCTCTTTTTAACTCGTCACATGCTGTGTTTGCTATGGACTGTGGCATCTAAGTAGTTAAACTGCCAGGATCAGATCTCCAATCCTGGCAGTTGCGATAGGAGCCTGGCTATATCCATCATCTCTGCTCCTGGTGTTAATTCCATGGGTACAGTGGTAGTACCTGCAGGATCATTATGAATTATACTGTATGTCTGTCATGGGGCAGGAAGTAAACCCTTTACATGATAGGTATATATGTCATACAGCATTAAGGTGTAAAAATAAACATGTGAAGCAGGGCTACAAAAATATGTCTGAAAGGATTTCTGTTGGCCTGCAAATATGACCATAATGGGCTTGAACAAATCTCATCCAAAAATAGAGGGTTCATGGCTGGTTGTGGGACCTTCCTGGTTGGTCCTGGGAAATTCCCAAGAGGTTTTGGCCCCCATTCCTGTAAAGTATGATTTACTGTTTACATTTATCATCCCCAAATGTCTGATGTTTTGTGTCCTAACATTATAAACTATAAGGTCCTCATGTATAAAAACTGCCTGGGTCTAAGACTTTCTTTGCTGCCGAAAGCAGAGTTCCCCTTTCATTTCATATAGTGTTCTGAGAAAATGAAAGGGTCGCTCTGATTGGTTGCTATGGGCAACAAAGAAAATTTTTGACCTAGACATTTTTCATACATATCCCCCAAAATCTCTTGACAATCCACTTGATGGTGGAATTCTATCCTTGTGTATTAGGGAATTGCTTTGTCAACAACTACCTAATGTATTTCCTGTTTTGAAAATTTTTACAGAAAGTGGGGTAACCAACGAGTATTTTATTTGTATTGTATAATAGCATGTCTTAATATCCCACTGCTGCTTCCTATTAGACAGAATACAAATGCCATCAACAGTGGCAAAATGATTCTACATAACAAAGTCAAATGTCTTCAGACCTGCTCTTTAACTTTGTCACAAGTTAACAAAATTCAGCAGGTCACCCTGACACATTGTGTTAAAACACAAATAATATGTTCTGATATCATGAGAAATTGTGTGTGGATGAATTTATGTTTACAAACTAAGCTCATGTGTATACTTAGGCTATACACACGCAATTACGCCGTTTAGACAGGGGCGGGAGCAGGGGGCCGGCACCTCGCTGGCCCATAGACTATCATTACTAGCGGCGCGTATACGGCGCTAGTAGATGACATGTCACTTATCTCCCCCCGCGGCGGATTCGCCAAGCAGGGAGAGGAGACGTAATCCATAGTTCTCTATGAGAACTGTGGATTACTGTAATGACTGGGACGTATTCCAGCCATAATTCGCGCAGTACGGACTAAATTACGGACTGAAATATGTCCCATTGTAAGCCGTGTGAACATAGCCTCATTCTTTTATATATCTTAAACAGTGCAGTACTAGCACATCACACTCCTCTAAAATATAACAACCTAAGGATATTGCCATACATCAAGTGTAAAATGCCGGTCGGATTGTTTAAACAGATTTTATGGTCTTTTCATTGGTTTTGAGAGACGGTTCTGTCCGCGGTTTTCAGATTTTGCCCTTCCCCCTTAACATTAACTAGCACAACTTCCATCCTAAAACCGGGCAGAAGATTGTGCATGTTCCAAGTTTTTGGATCGACGGCAGTGTGAAAATCTGTCCAGCTGAAAATCCGCTCAGTGTAGACTACTGGGCGGATTGTCTATTGAAGCCTATGGGGAAGATATGCTTGTCGATTTTCAGACATTTTTCAAATCTGAAAACCATCTGAAAATCCATCTGAAAACCATGCCAAGTGTTGTTAAAAATCCTCAAGAAAAAGATAAAAAAAATCAGCACAGATAGCACTGCTGACATCTCATTCATCTAGGAGGCAATATGAGCATGTGCTCATACCTCTATCTAAAATTAGAAGTATTTTTGTGACTTACTTGCTGACAATATTATAAGTGTCATTTATCAATTTGAAAGGCTCTCTTCATATCAGTTCTAGTTTCGGTTCCTTGGCCTTCAAAGGGCAAGAATAGCATACAACCTATGACAGGTTCACATATTATTGATATGACAGAAAACAATGTTAAATAGCTGAATATTCTCTCTTTGTGTAACATACAAACGAGAGGGGAAAAATATGGAATCGCTCAATGTTGAGAAAGAAAATACCTATTAATACATTGTTGCTCACTTTCTGGCTTTTACAACAGTCTAAGTACTTTGAGGAATGGATTTCAATAATGATGAAGAAAATTCTATATCAAGCTGGTTCCAACTTTCTCAAAGAGCGATTGACAATTCAATTTTGCAGAATAAAACCTGGACCAATTTTTGAAATTGTATTAAGATCTGGAATGTTTGCTGAGCATGTTATTGAGCTGGTGTGGCTTTCTTAATAAAGAAATCTGTAACCCTCTTTTTTCTATGGCAAGAAGCATGATCATTTAAAAAAAAAAAAAAATAAAAAAATGACTTCAGCTTCTGCTGACTTATCTTTTGTTGATGAAATGAGCAGAGTCAAAAATGTCTTTTTAGACCAGCACATTAACTGTTGAGGAAAGGTTTGCCATCTCTCCTTGTCCTTTACCTGACATGTAAGTCCATACTATAAATGAGTGAAAACATTTTGTTTCCTTCAGGCGTCATCTTTATATATTCTTTAGAACAACTTCAGACAAAGGTCGTAATATGATCTCCTTGGACAATGCAGATTGGTGATTCACCACGGAATATCACTTTCACCCAGTCTGCCACAAACCATGATTTCTTCTCTTTAGACCATTGTAACCATGATTGGGTGAACGTTCTGATATTCATTTAGATTTTCTATACAATCATGTGAAAAAGAAAGTACACCCTCTTTGATTTTGGTTTAACTATCAGGATATAATTAAAGAAAACACTTCCCTAGAAGGTTTTTAAATTAGGTCAATACTACCTTCAATGAACAATAACACAAACCATATTTCAACATGCTATTATTATTTCCCAAAATATGAATCCAAAATTAAAACACCATATGGAAAAAAAGCAAGTATACACCATACATCAAACATTTGTAGAACCATAACGAAGTCATTTTCTGTATGAATTTGTCAGTCTCTCACATCATTCTGGAGGAATTTTGGCGCACTCTTCTATACAATGTTGTTTCAGTTCATTGAGATTTGAGCAGTGTTTCAATTAGTTTGAGGTCTGGACTTTCTTGATTTTTTTTTTTCTTAGCCATTCTGTTTTGTAATTGCAAGTGTGCTTGAGATCTTTGTCATGTTGCATGGCGCAGATTCAGCCAAGCTTTGACTGTTAAATTAATGGCCTCACATTTGACTCTTAAGTAATTTGGCATACAGTAATGTTCATGTTCAACTCATTGATTGCAAGATGCCAAAACTTTTTGCCACCAAAACAAGCCCAAATCAACACCCCTCCACCACCGTGCTTGACACTATGTATGAAATATTTTGGCTGATAAGTTGTGTCTTGTTTTTTGCCATATGTGGCACTGTGCATAAAATCCAAACCCAAACATTATCACTTTGGTCTTGTCTGTCCAAAGGACATTGTTCCAGAACTCTTGTAGTTTGTTCAGATGCAGCTTTGTAAACCTAAGCCATGCTGCCATGTTCTTTATAGATGGAGAAAGCCTTCTCATGGCAACATTGCCAAACAAGCCATACTTTTTCAGTCTTTTTTTAATTATGCTGTCATGAACATAAGTTTTTAATCAACTCTTGTAGAGTTTGAGATGCAGTCTTTGAGTTTTCAACTGTCTTAAATGTTTTCTACTTATGAATATTTTTTTTTTTCCTGTAGAATGATTCACTTCAAACTGTTTGGAAATGGCCTTTCCAGATTGATGAGCAGCAGCAATTGCTTCTCTAAGATCATGGCTGATGTGTTTCCACATTGGCGTTATGTTAACACAAGCCTAAATGCTTTAAACCAGCAAACTGCCAAAACTTCTGCTTTTATAGAGAGATAGTCAAACATGCTAATGATTAAATAGTCAAGGGTATTTGATTAGCAGCAGTTGGCTGATACTTACCCTTTTAATACCTTATGAAAGCAGTTACAGTATACTCAATTTTTGACGTGCTTTGTTGTATTTTGGATGTCCTGAAACATAATACCATGAAATTTAGATTCCATACCATTTAGCTGATTTCTAACAACTCTTTCACAAAATTTTGGCCCCCTTCTTCCGCCCATTTGCTTTTGTGTGCATTTTCTATTTACAGGGCATGTTGCTTTGAATTTTTTATCCTGATGTTTAGTCATCTACTTTGGTCTACCTGTATGGTTTCCTTTTATAACCTTCCAATTTTCTTTATACTTGCACCAAATTTTACATATGCTGGTAGCGACTGGCATCTTTTGATGTACTCCCTGTTGGATTTTCAGCTTTAAGGAGTTTTATAGTTCTTTCTATTGTTTCAGTTGTCATCTCTCTCTTGTTGAGGCCATGTTTTCTTTCAAATAGCTCATCCCTTTTTATAAAGATCAGTAAATACTACAGTTTTTCATTTTTAAATCTAAATTATAGAAGAAATAGAACAGCACTCCAAAGGTAAGGTATGCTAATTATAGAAAATGTAGTGGGACCAGACAGCACAACTTACATTGTTGAAATGAGTTGTTGACAATGCAGGTTGGCTGGCTGCTTTTGATTTTGTATAACCCTTCATCCAGCTACAAGTAGAAAAAAAATTAAATTTGAAAGGCACCAATAAATATCAAATACAAATCTTGACATCAATTTGCACTTTTTAATTGTTATATGTAACCTGAAATGTTGCTGTTTCACTTCAAGCACTTCAATCACTTCAATTTTAACTGACATTTGAAATGTTTAATTTCTTCTTTTGTTAGGATTTTTAAATGCGTGGGAAGTGGCCTGTCAACCTATAATGTCCACCTCCGAATTTCATTGCTAGGAGTTGAGCTGCTTAATCATGACTATTATCTATAATGTGTTAATCCATCCATTTTTTTCTCAACGTTATCTCATACAATTAATTAAAATAATAATGTATTTTTATTTATTAGAGGTGTATTTTCCCAAAGTCAGAATATTCAGCTACAGTATGTGTCCTATCTGGCATTCATGTAATTACTACAAAGTGGAGAAGCTTAAATATCCTCTACATAGTGAATGCTGGTTCCATAATTCTTACTATGGGTTGTAAATTTCAGTGCTATTCTTACCATGAAATTAAATATAATGGACCCATCAACGGGATCCAACAAGATTAGTTAAAACTCTGTTTCAAAGTAAAACTATCATAATTATCAAGGCTCAGTTAAAGGGGTTGTCTCACTACAAGGATTGCTTTTTATGTTAAAGATCTTGCAAAAAAAAAGTCACTTTGCAATATATGTCCATTAACATTGTCCTACCTATTCCTAGATATCCCCTCTTGTATGGACTGCATCAGCTTCTCAGGTCGCTATAGCTACAGACCTGTTTACTCTCTCCTGATAGGCTGCCAGCACAGGTTACTATAGCTACAGACCTGGCTTCTACTGAAGCCTGGTAGAAGCCAGTAAACACGTCCCTGAATTCAAAATGAAACCAAGAAAACAGGACTGAGGTAAAATAAATTGATGTAGTGAGACAACCCCTTTAAGAGCAAGGTCATTATGCTGTGAGCAGAGTTTATATCATTTTCTAATTTTTGTGAAAATATATATAGAGGCCTAAACATGGGAATAGTTGGGCAAGCTAACAGTTAAAGTATTTTCTTTCTTTGCTGTCAAGAAATGAAGAGATTTTCAAGTGAATTTTGAAAGATTGACAGCTCTTAAAAGTATGTCTAAAACACAAGCACAAAACAAACTATGTATAAGAGTTCATTTTTCCTCTTATTGACATTAGGAAGACAAGTTTCTCCAAGTAGAAGAAGCGGTAAAGGTCATTGATGATCTATTCTCTAGCTAGTCAGTTGCAGTGTACTTTCACAAGCAACTAAAAGATATGTTACCGCTGTCCAAGGTGCTGTTTACATCGTATTCATCCTGGTGCTCAGCAAGAGTTTATATTTGGATGTTGCATTCTCAGATATGCGTAGTGCAAAATGTAACATCTTTTCATAACCTAAATAATAATTATGTAAATTAACCTGACAATTGTTTTTACCACTATAAGCAACATTCTGCTCAAAACATATAACATTTATTAAAAAACCCCAATATAAAACAAATTGATAACCACATGTTATAAATAATATTTTATATATGTTATTTTTTTTAGATTCTCTACTCTGAAAGGTAAATTTAACATATTTTTAAGAATGTTCTGAAAATCCATAACACTTTATAGTCTAGTGACTACAACATATTTTAAGGGTATTTTCACATAGCACAAATAGACTGCAAATTGTCAGCATATTACAGTATTAGCAAAGTGGGTGACATTTTAAGAAATAGCATCTATATGCTGCAGAATAACTGCATAATATTGGCATGAAATTTTAACTATGGTTATGATTTAACATCTACACCATTTCAATTTGTGTTGTCTATTGACTAAGGGCGACCTCTATGAATTTGCATACACCATTTTTTTTAACTTGGCGCCGACACACCAGTTCTAAATAGATATAGAGGCGTGTATTATATGACAGTATGAATGAAAGTGTTATGTGCCAAACATTTTTATGCTCCGAAATCTGTATGGCAGTTTCGCATCAAACTTATGTGCATTCTAGGTGCATTAAATGTATCAGGCCATCTATAGAAAAGTGTGCCTGCAGATTTCTTGCACAATATACGCCAATAAAAAAACGGATGCGAATTCATAGATGCCGCCCTTATTGTGCTTTTTTCTTATTCACTTCAATGCCAAAGTCAAAATCTGCAATAAATACAGTGTTCCATCTTTTGAAGAAGTGCTGTATATTTGCGGCAATATCCCAACTGAAGACTTTTAATGCATTTAATTTTTCTTGCTTAAACATTTAAATATTCCACTCCAAAATCCACAGCAATAAATCCACAACAAAATCTGTAGGAATTGACTCAGGTTTGCCACTGTAGCTTTATCTGCAGATCACTGAATTCAAATTCTCCTGTCAATTTAACTATTATATTTTTGCTTCCAAATGCATGTTTTGTCTTCTTTACTTACCGGTATTTGTTTGTTTTTAATGATTGTATTATATTATAATTGTATTATAATATATATTTTTATATTATATATATGTGATTGTATCATAGATGGATATGGATGCACATCTTAGTTTTGCAGCATTTTTGCACACATGTGGTTTGTGAGATGAGAGAAATTTATATTTCTTCTTATTATTTCTAGATACAGCAATGAACTCTTGTACTTAGTTTATTTTGTGCTTGTGTTTTAGACATACTTTTAAGAACTGTCAATCTCTCAAAAGCCACTTGATTTTTTGTTTTGTTTTGACAGCAAAGAAAAAAAAATACTTTAACTGTTAGCTTGGTCAAATATTCCCATATTTAGACCTCTAAATATCTTTTCACAAAAAATATAAAATTATATAAAACATGTTAACTCATTATCCTCTGCTCACATAAATATATATGAATTCTATTCTTTGAATAGAAACAACATTTTACTGTGCCTTAGTCACCTTCAAATAAGCAAAAATTCAATACCTTTAAAAAAAACTATAAAAGGTTTTATGTAAAAAAAATCTTAATTTGTTCGTGCCATTATGAAATGCATTGATCCTTATGAACATTAGTGTCTTATTAAAACTGAGATGCTTGATGAAGATTTGAATTGCAATTTCTTTAATTACTGAAACTGCATTTTGAATTGTAGCATAGTCTAAATAGGCTGTAAAATTAATAAACTGCTGCTTTAAACAGACCATGTTCATAAAGTGTACGAGAGTTCAATGGCTGCCAAACAGCTCTGTTGCCGCTCATCTTGGATAAGAAGGCAATAAGAACAGTCGTAAAATAATAAAAATGATGATGAGAATAGTAATAATATTAAACATGACTGCCACCTAAGCACAAATCAGGAGCCCTCATTATGTATTGATGCAGACTTGTGAACTTGTCAGGTGAGTTTTGCTGCCCTATGAGCAAAAAGCAAAGTAAATCCTGGCAGGATTTCTATTTTTTGCTCTCAGACAAGCCCATTAATGAAATCTTTTCATTATTTAAAAAAAAATCATGCTTACTCCACTCACATGAGCTGATAAACAGCTTACTTTGTACAAACACTGATACAGGTGGGCGGGGTTAACATAATGTTTTGAATAATTAATAGTTTTAAATTAAGGGGTTTTCTAGGAGTTAAAGGGAATGTGTCATCAGATAATGACCTATTTTTTACGAATTTTTGGTCTTTTTTTTATAACAGTACCAATATTTAAAAAAAAAAAAAAAATTCTGAAATCCTGCATTTTTCATTTTGGACACCAGCACTAATAATAGTCTGACACTTTCTGTTCGGTAGAGAAAGCAGTCACCTTATTATCAGATCACATCTCAACCTTTTCTCCTCTCTGCACACAGACTTCTACCCAGGTCACAGATCATGTCTAGAAACCTCTTCTTTAGAAGCCAATGGGTCCCCACCTGTTCACAGACCCCTATGCCTATGTAGCTGCTGTAAAACATCTCTATAAATGCTGTGAAAAGCAACATAGGCAAGAAGGTTGCCTCCATAATCATACATTATACAAACAATAAAAATGTAAACATGTACAATCAGAAAATAAAAACGAAAAAGAAGAAAAGAACATGTATCAATATCTTGTTTTAATTAGTAAAAAAGGAATACATTGCTGCAAATTTAATGAAATCAAGACAAAACAGCACCAACCACTTAAATCCACCAGCACAAAAGCTTTACTACTTCTCCCAGGAGATTTTAGTGGTGGTTTTTTTTCATTTGCTTGTACATTTATGTTTTGTTTTTTAAATCTGTCAGACAACCACTTAGCTTATAATGCTAAATATGTGCCTTATTGTGATCACCAAAGGGCAAGGGTTGTGCCAGTGAGATCATCACGAGGTCTCAGCTGGGAATAACAGCTGGCTGCAATCAAGGACAACTTCCATTGTGATCATGTCACCTCTTTAATGCCACAGCCAATGGCAAACAGGAAGGGGGCTACATCTATGACAAAACTGACAGGCAAAAATGGTCTGGTGAACTAAATATACCATAACAATGATTTAACTTGTTTTTTTAAATCATGTGGTTAATAATCTAAGGAGAAATAAATAAAAGCAATGTCAGATTAGCTTTTTTCCCCATTCCACTTGCCCCACTAAAGTTATAGGAATTCATCAATAATTTATATAAATCCTAAAAAGGTCAAACTAAAAACATATAATATCTTGGAAAACACATGCCTACATATGGATACATCAAGCAAAAAAAAAAAATATGGCTTGTGGATTGGGGCAATACACAGTAATTACTTTTAACTGTTGTTTTTTCAATTTTTTTTCTATTGTGAAAAAGTAGTAACATAAAAAAGAAATTTTCATGTCTGGCATATCTGTAATGATAATGGTAGAATAAAAGTAAAATGTTATTTATCCTACACACTGAAAAGCACATCATTTAAAATGCAAAAAAAAATTAAAAGCAAATGGCAAATTTTCTGTTGCGTTCCATTTCCCTAAGTCCTTATTTTTCATTAGCAAGAACTGGTTTACATCGATGTTTAAGGTTCCAGTAGTAAAAAGGAACCACAAAAATAGTGCAGTATGCAATGCTATTTTTTTTTTTTTTTTTTTTTTTAAATGAACCCCATTATAGTCAGTCTGTTCCACCAAGCACTGATGTTGTCTGTAATTAAATGGATTATATTAGGTTTTTTTCCTAATATGAAACACAAAATAAAAATAATAGTGCAGATGTGAGTCAGGCCTTAGGGTAGGTTCATATGGCTGATTTTCAGCACTGAATCTACATCAGAATTTGCATGCAGATCCGATGTGTGAACCTACCTTTAGATAAAGATACAGTTTGTGCTATGTTTAAAAATATGATCAGTGGTACAACAAACAAGCCCATATATTTCTACATTGATTAAAAACTGAAGGAAGTTATGTCTCTTGGAAGGCAGAGTTGAAAATGTACTCATTAAAGGGGTTGTCTCACTAGAAAGATTAGCTTTTAACATCTAGGGAACAGTGAATGAAGATATTTACCAAATATATCGCTTTGTTTATTTTTCTTTGTTAGGGAGATAAAAATTATTTTATCAGCTCTGGGTGCACTCAGGTTTCTCTAGGTTACGAACCTGCTTTCCCCTACTTTTTGTCTTATCTGATAGCAGGAATGATGTCACCACACAGGTCGGCACACAGAACTGCCAACAACTTGAGAGCTTGACTGTTATCTGATCTAATAAAGGAGACTGGTAACTTGTGTTTACTTTAGCTTTGATGCTTCTCTGGACTTTAAATAAACATCTCATGTCATAGTAATTAGCAGACCTTTCAATAAGGAGCTGATATGCTAATCACTTCCATAGAACCACGCACAACCTGACCAGGAAACATCATGGCTCTGTGGAACATCATAGTGAGACAACCCCTTTAAGGCCCACAGAAGCTTTGCCATTGAGGAGCTAAGTCCTAATTAAGTTCTGTTTGCGTACATGATATTTTTCTTAGTTCATATGTAAAATACGTGATTTTAGTAAAAACATATGTATTAGTACCCCACATATTATATTGCTCACATTGTTTATGACAACACAATACAAATCTCATCTTTCTTATTAACAGTTACATGAAAAAGAATGAGTAACTTGTTTTTTCTTAGAAACAATAGCTAAATTCATTTTTTTTTCAGGAAGGTTAAGTGAATTGGCCTCATGTTACAAGTCTTTGAAGAGAATTCAGATTATTTATTACCAAAGGGCAAAAGTACAAGCCCATAGCAACTATTAGCTGTAATCAATCTGGTGCACATTAATCACAGACATGACTGGCTACTGTGGGTTACTATCCAATGGCATGTTGTTTGAATAATAACCCACCATAGGGCTATTTGAAGAACATTCCACTTTAGTGGAAGATATTACATAAAATGATATTATTCTATTTAGTCATATGAAATTTAGTCTAATTGCTGAGTAGATT
Organism: Phyllomedusa bahiana; assembly: GCA_025379985.1. Lineage (NCBI taxonomy): Eukaryota > Metazoa > Chordata > Amphibia > Anura > Hylidae > Phyllomedusa > Phyllomedusa bahiana. The sequence continues at coordinate 21,328 of JAODAL010039299.1, forward strand.
AGGTTCAGTGAGATTATTTGTACTTTGTTTCCAATGAAACACATTATAATGAGATCACATTAGACACATACATAGAATTGAATTACACAGTAACAGAAATATAGAATGTTATTAGTTACATGAATACTATATCTAATATGAATATGGAAAATCTTGAGTATCAATACTCTCTCTCGTTTATGACTTCATACTTTCAAGTAAGATTAGGCAATTGAATAAGTAATTTACAATATGAAGGAGGGACAGTAAGCTACTATTGTACACTTTTCTTGTTATTTGGTTCAGATGTATTACCTATTATGTATACTTTATGAAAACATCATATTTTATCTCCTTACCTCAAAATGTCTCTGTAGATTGATCACAAGAAGTTTAAAATGGTTTGTTTGTGATTAGGAACCATTTCACCAAAGCGGTTTTTAAGGTCATTGCCAAAGTGTCATTCACTCAGCTGCTCGAGAGCTGTCAGCATTTAATGAAAATACATGGAGAAGGGGCAAACCTTGCACTGGACAGTGATAAAATGTCCATGCAGCATAACAACATGATTCCTTATCTGCTGGCTAGTCTAAAAAAAAGTGAAATACTATGCCCAAGAGAAAATCTTACCATTGGGATCATGCATCCTGTTATTTATTTATATTCTATGTATGAACGTCCTTTTACTCGTTAATGTGTCAACCATTTAACTAAGACAAATTAATGCATTAAAATTACCTGATCTGGCACAATCCTTAAAGCTGAACATTTACTTATATCCCCCAAAGGGGTTACACAATTTCCAATTATCCATTTTCAAATTTACTTTATATGAGTTATGCAGGGCTTTTTTATGAAAAATGTTCTGATATAGTAAAACCAATCTATTCATTGTGGAATGTGTGTAGCAAAATGCTGCATTTCAGAACTCACACCTGTGCGTGCAATCATGTAACTCATGTTATCATATTATCCCTGTGACAGTGAATCTGTGCGTGTACGTTTAGCACAGTACACATGCAGATGCCCTGAACCAGGGATTTTGTGTCATAGACAAGTTAGACCCCGGGACAGCTACAGAGAGCAAGGGCTGCTGTGTAAGAACAATACATGGGAACCTTGCTCTTGAATAGTTTAGAGCTTCCCCTTAAAGTGTCTCTAATAATCTTCTAGCCATGATTGTTAAGCCTGTTACATGCAATATAATCAACAGTAGGAAGTTGTTTATTATGGTGACAAAGGACCCCTGCCCTATTGGGCTCTCAGCTGGTATGTCCAGCCCTGCTGCAGATCAAGAACATGATTACCTTAGATGCTGCGCTTGGACTCTGTAGATCTTAGGCAGAATCACAATGGTGAATAAATGGATAAATGCTTCATACGCACTTTATAAACAGTTTATCGATTTCTTAAGTGAAGTGTAACACTTTAAGCGACTTGATTACAGAGCACCACATAACATTGATGCGAGAGGTGAACATTGGCTATGAAGATGCACAAGGGCAGACTGATATGCTACACTAGAGCGGCTCACCACCAAAATGAAGCGGAGGGGGTGGGGAGTGTCAGACTTGTCTAAAACACCAGTTCAGCAAACCCACTACCTACAGAACAAAAGTAGATAGTTGGTCACTGCACCGCTGCTCACAGAGGCATAAAAGGTTTCAATTTTTACAGCAGTTTTAGAATTGGGCCTCCTCTGGGTTGCCTTCTCTTGTGAGTCATGCTTTTGCTTCATCGAATGGATGGACATATCAGGCGAGCAAATTCCCTGCAACCATAGCTGGAAGAATACAAAATAGTGGCAGCAACATTATGGAATGTTTTTGTGGCATTCACTTGGCTCACATATCCATCAAGAATGCACTCTCTATTGATATGGTTATGGATCCATTCTTGTAGATCACATGCACCCATAGATGCTGATTGTGTCTTCTGGGGCGGATAGAATCTTTCAGCAACACAATGTGACATATCACACAGCTAGAAATGTCTGACATTGATTGGAAGAGCATGAACAAGACTTATGAGTACTACCCGGGCCCATAATTCTCCAAACTTGAACCTAATTGAACATCCGTGGGGCCACCTAGATCTTCATATTCACTCTATGGATCCTTCCCCACACATCCTCCAGCAGCTGTGGGATGCAGTCATTATGGCTCCAGGTACCTGTGATTACCTACCAGGACCTTCTAGAGTCACTCCCAGTCCATATAGCTGATGTCCATGCACACAGTGGTTACTCTGGATGCTAGCTGCTGGTCATAGTACTGTATCTCAGCTGTGTAAATACTCGTCTCCCTTCCTTTTAGTAAACAATCTTTCCTCATTTCTTTTAGACAGTAAGTAACCTATGAGCAAAAGAGTGAGTTTTAGACCGAAACAAGTTCATACTTGTGGCCCTAAATATTTCTTCTGCATTACATGAAATATTCTTACCCCTTTTCCTTATAGTATGAAATAATCTTGGCTTTTTCCTCCCCAGCAATACATAATGTTACACTATCTGTTCAAAGCAAAAAATAATCCTACTGAACCCTAGGCAGTAAATAATCTTTCTCTCTTCCCAGCAGTAAAAAATCTAATCCCTTCTCTCCCCATCAGAATGTAAATAATTAATTAAATAGCAGTAAGTAACTATACCCTCTGCTCCCATAAGAAAATAATTGTGTACCCTGTTTGTAGCAAATAATCTGGCAAAACGACATGAAATGCCCCTGTCTGAGCAGGCCTAGGAAGGTCTTGATTGTTGTAAAATTCATGAATAAAATATAAAATCTCTGCAATGACATTTTAGATGTGGATTTGTTGCCTTTGTTCCAAATCAAGTGTATTCCACTGGTTTTTAAACATGGCCAACCATGTAAAAGTACTTTTCCATAATCTCTTTTCTTTTATTAAGTTTTATACTTTGTTCTCAATTAAAATTTAATTAGCTGCGAACTCCTCCAGTCATTTATTGATTGCCTGGATTTATCATGTCATCTAAAAACAAATACTGCAACAGAGTAGGACAAAAACAGTTTCTTCAGTTAAAATCCAGCTCCAATGAAACAATGAAAAATATTTTGTAAGCATTACATGAAAAAAAACTTTAGTGGGCAAAAGTAAACTTCTGTAGCTAAAAGCCAGTTATTCATAATGGTTTAAAGGAGAACAGCACCTGACAGACTGACACAGGCTCCAGGATGTTCTGGTTGTCAGCCGTGAATGACAACTAAACTGCATGCCTGTAAGTGGTGCAGTATAGCAGCTGATTCAATAGAGTACATAAAGACAATTACTTCATTTTAATTATAATATAATGATGTTTTCCCACTGTTCATTCAAATCTGACAAATATATTTATTTTTGCCTCTTCGGTGATCTACATTAAACTAGTATGTAATATACTCAGCTTGGATCAAAGATCCATATCTTTACTATACAACTTTTATAGGTGTCACAGGCAAAGCAGGGGGTGGAGCCATTGGGTCAACTGCAAGAGTTGGCAAATAACCACTCCAGGTAGCGGAGTCTAAGGAGCCCTCTGGTCTTCACCCTCAATCCCTGCAAGGAGGCATGGACTTCGCTCCAGGGAACTCCCAAGTCACTACCCCTGAAGTTGAACTTGCAATGACAGCTGAGGTGCCTATGAGGTACTAAGATACATGCAGGGAACAGTCAATATGTCAGGATAGGTGATGTTCTAATGGAATCAGGATATTAGGCAAAAGACAGACAGACAGGCAGACAGAAGAGAGATCAGAAAAGGAAGGTAAAAAGTCAAAACTGGATATCAACAGAGAATGACTTGGAGACACACAGGGGCACAGTATACACAACAGTAACTGACAAGGAATGAAGGGGAAAGGTGTCCTAATAAAGCCTCAGGAAATTAGCCATTGGCCCTTTAAATCAGATAGGACCAGCGTGTGCACACCCTAAGCGGTGAACACGAGCATACTATTGAGCCAGGGACTGAAGCAGGCAAAGAGGAGAGGAGTGGGCTAGCTTCCAGAGAGAAGAGGGGTGAATAAGCCGTTGGGCACTACACATGGGACCACAAGCGCATCTGCGGCCCTGGACACAGGCTGGGGCACACTTCACGACAATCGGTGATTATTTACTAACTGGTTGACAGCAATCATTCCGAGAAAGCAAATCAGTTTTTTTAGCAAGTCATCAATGTATCTGCTTTTTAATATAACATACAGTATCTCACAAAAGTACACCCCTCACATATTTGAAATTATTGTATTATATGTTTTAATGGAACAACAATGAAAATATGACATTTTAATAAAATTTCAGCATACAACTTGGATAATTGTAAATTTGGTGTACCTCAAAATAACTCAACACAGCCATCAATGTCTAAACTGCGGACAACAAAAGTGAGCACACTCCTGAGTGAAAATGGAAAAATTGTTCCCAATTTGACATTTTCCCTCCATGGTGCCATGGGACCAGTTAGTGTTACAAGGTTAGTTAGTATTACAGTTGGTGTTATCGCTCTCACATTCTCTCATACTGGTCAGTGGAAGTTAAACATGGCACATCACGGCAAAGAATTGTCTGAGGAGTTGAAAAAAAAATAGTTGCTCTACATAAAGATGGCTTGGGGTATAAGAAGATCTCCAACACCCTGCAGCAGTGTTGGACTGGGGGGTCTGGGGCCCACAGGGGAGTTGATCTTGGGGGGCCCACCCTACTGTACATGAAAATATTACCGGCCTATCGGACATAAATGCGCCCATTTTACCACATAATACAGTGTGCAAAACAGAACTGTATTGTGTAGTACAATAGCAAGAGAGTCACATATCTGTCTATCGCACATATCTGTCTGTCTAGCATATCATAGACAGGGCTAAGTAGCTCCATCCATATCCCCCACCAGCCCATATACAATATCTCCCTCCACCCACATACAATATCCCCTCCACCCACATACATTATCCCCCTCCACGTTTCCCTTGGTCACGCACCTCGCCACCTTCTAAAATAAACACCAGCAAGAAAGTAAAAGTGTAACTCCCATCACAGGGTCAGGTGTTCCCACACTCAGGGACAAGTGTACACTGCCACTAAACTAATGCCAATATAACCGACAACACCGCCATATAGAGACCACATAGAGGTCAGACACCAGCTCAGGTATAACCTACAACACTGCCATATAGAGACCACATAGTGGTCAGACACCAGCTCAGGTATAACCTAAAAACTCCTGCCTTATAGAGACCACCATAGAGGTCAGACACCAGCTCAGGTGTAAACCTACAACACCACCATATAGAGACCACATAGAGGTCAGCACCAGCTCAGGTAAAACCCTACAACACGGCCATATAGAAACCACATAGAGGTCAGACACCAGCTCAGGTATCACCTACAACACTGCCATATAGAGACCACATAGAGGTCAGACGCCGGCTCAAGTTTAACCTACAACACCTCCATATAGACACCACATAGAGGTCAGACACCAGCTCAGGTATAACCTACAACACTGCCATATAGAGACCACATAGAGGTCAGACCCCAGCTCAGGTCAAAATCACATTACAGTGAATACAGCACTGATCGAATATAGAAGTAAAAAAACCCCCTGAAATCAGGGACTCACCGGAGATGTCAACTGATGAGTCGTTCTCTTCTCTTGAGTCGTTCTTATTCCCTTTTCTTCTGCATCCGTTATGATGACTTGTCCCGGCCACAACTCATCCCTGCAGAAATTATACACAAATATCTTAGAATCCTCAATTTTCCAGCATCTCTTTACCCATTCCCACCTCTGTACAAACTTCCCTGGGGTGGGAGAGCGAGTACAAGCCATAACTTAGACGCCTATTATCCTAAGGGGTTGGAGGGTGGGGAGAGGACTAACCCCTGGAGATAATGCAGGAGTATACAGGCAGTTAGGGACTCCCTTGCAGCAGTATACTGGCAGTTAGGCCTTCCCTTGCAGTAGTATACTGGCAGTTAGGGCCTCCTTTAGGTAGTAAGCAGGAAGTCAGCCCCCCCCCCCTTTAGCTAGTGTGCAGGAAGTCAGGACCCCCCCCATGAGCTAGTGTGCAGGAAGTCAGCCCCCCCCCCCCTTTAGCTAGTGTGCAGGAAGTCAGGGCCCCCTGGAGTGTGTAGGTTGTCAGGGCCCACTTTAGGTAGTCAGGGCCCCCTTAAGTAGCCAGGGCCCCCTATAAGTAGTCACGGCACCCTAAAGGTCGCCCGGGCCCCCCTTTAAGGTAGCCAGGGCCCCCTTTATGTAGTCAGGGCCCCCTTAAAGTAGTCAGGGCCCCCCTTTAAGGTAGCCAGGGCCCCCTTTATGTAGCCAGGGCCCCCTTTATGTAGATAGAGCCCCCTTTAGTTAGTCAGGGCCCCTTTAAAGTAGTCAGGGCCCCCTTAAAGTAGTCAGGGCCCACTTTAGGTAGTCAGGGCCCCCTTAAAGTAGCCATGGCCCCCTTTTAGGTAGCCAGTGGCCCCCTTAAGTAGCCAGTGGCCCCTTAAAGTAGCCAGGGCCCCCCTTTAGGTAGCCAGGCTCCCCTTAAGTAGCCAGGGGCCCTCTTAAGTAGTCAGGGGCCCCTCTGGTAGTCATGGGCCCCCTTTAGGTAGTCAGGGCCCCCCTTTAGGTAGCCAGAGGCCCCCTTAAGTAGCCAGTGGCCCCTCTGGTAGCCAGGGGCCCCATACCGTAGCCAGGGGCCCCCCTTTAGGTAGCCAGGGCTCCCCTTAAGTAGCCAGGGGCCCTCTTAAGTAGCCAGGGCCCCCTTTTTGTGGTCAGGGGCCCCCCTTAACGTAGCCATGGGCCCCCCTTAAAGTAGCCAGGCGCCCCCCCTTTAGGTAGCCAGGGCCCCCCTCTTTAGGTAGCCAGGAGCCCCATTAGATAGTTAAAAAAATAAACAAACAACCACTTACCTCGCTCCGGCTCCCGGCCGCTCCGAGCTCCCACCGGCCTCTACTGCCGTCCTGCATATGCGGCGCGGTGAAGTGACGTCACCGCGCCGCCTACGTCAGCAGTAGGGGCCGGCGCCCGGCAGGCTGAAGTCCTAGCATCTTCAGCCTGAAGGCCTAGCATCTTCAGCCTGCCAGGGAGAGCAGCGGAGCGCGGCGCTAGTGGCGCTGTGCTCCGCTGACACCGCGCAGCCCCGGGAGTCGGGGACATTAGTCCCCGGCTACCGGGCCGGTCTCTGGGCGCAGGTCCACCGGGGGGATTCACCAGTCCCCCGGCGGCCCAGTCGGAGCCTGCCCTGCAGTACGATGGCTGAGACCATACAGCGGTTTAAGAAGGCAGGTTTCACTCAGAACAGGTGTTGCCATGGTTGACCAAAGAGGTTAAGTGCACATGCTTAGCATCATATTCAGAGATTGTCTTTTTAAAATAGACAGATGAGTGTTGCAAACATTGCTGCACAGAGTTAAAAAGGAGAGGGGTTAGCCTGCTAGTGCTCAGGCCATATGCCACACACTGCATCAAATTGGCCTGCATAGCTCTCATCCCGAAAGAAGCCTGTATCTAAAGATGATGCACAAGAAAGCCCACAAACAATCAAGCACGTGTGGTGGCAACCAGGTCAAGAGTACAAAGACAAGTATGTCTTGTTACAGTCAAACATGGTGGTAGGAGTGTCATAGTTTGGGGCTGCATCAGTGCTGCCAGCTGTGGAGAGATACAGTTCATTGAGGGAACCATGAATGTCAACATGTACTGTGACATACTGAAGCAGAGCCACAGGGCAGTATTCCAACATGATAATGACCCCAAACACACCTCTAAGATGACCAATGTCTTGCTAAAGAAAATGAGGCTACAGACCTAAACCCTATTGAGCATTTGTTCTCTAACATCCACCAGCTGTATGATATCATCATGGAGGACTAGAAGAGGATACCAGTGGCAACTTGTGAAGCTCCAGTGAACTCCATGCCCAAGAGAGTTAATACAGTGCTGGAAAATAATGTTGACCACACAAAATTTTAACACAATGGGCACAATTTACCCATTTTCACTAAGGGGTGTACTCACTTTCGTACCCAGAGGTTTAGACATTGATGACTGTGTCCTGAGTTATTTTGAGGGTACAACAAATTTACATTGTTATACAAGCTGTACACGGACTACTTTGCATTGTATCAAAGTGTCATATCTTCAGTGTTGTCCCATGAAAAGATATAATACAATATTTACAAAAAATTGAGGGTTGTTGTCACGGCGCATGTTTCCACCATGAAGCAGCAAGGCACGGTAGGGGTTAATCCCTCTGGTCAGTCGACACACCCAGGGAGAGGCTGGGCTGATGAGCTTAGGAGTGACAGCTCGACTCCTAATCAAGTCAGAGAGTGTGTCGCACTGGCCAATAAGAGGGCCCGGAGGCCGCACCAATCGTCTACGTTTCCGTCCTACGATTTTTTACTGCGTGACCTCCTGTGTTTTTGACCCTTGGCTTGTATACGGTTGTTCTCCTGGTTTCTGATTCGTGACTTTGGCGTACCCGTACCTTTATCGACCCGGACGGTCTGACTCTGCCTTTCCCTGATGGCCCTGCACGTAGTAGTGTAGGGATTGTCGCCCAGTTGGGGTCTGCCATTTAGGGCAGCATGCAAAGTAGGCAGGGACAGTGGGCTGGGTGGCAGTCAGGGCCCACAGAACCTCCTCTGACATGACATTTTTCAGGCCGTACATTACTGCTCCCCAGATACCATGAACCCCATGACTGCACTGGTGGAGCAGATGCAGGGACTTATTCAGTTGGTCCAAGATCTGGCGCTGAGGGTCCCACAGCAGGAGACCTCCCAGGGTACCCCCCAGGGTGGAAACCCTCCGGCATTGCCTTCCCCTTTTGTGGGACCCCCCATTCAGTTACCCGATAGGTTTTCGGGTGACAAGAAGGCCTTTCTGACCTTCAGGGAGGGATGTCGGTTGTATTTTCGACTCCACCCACGTACCTCTGGTAATGAGGAACAGAGAATGGGAATTGTCATGTCCCTTCTCCAAGGGTCCCCCCAGGAGTGGGCATTCTCACTACCCCCCGACTCACCGGAATTGTCTTCTGTAGACAGATTTTTTGTCTCCTTGGGACTTCTCTTTGACGACCCTGATAGGGAGGAGGTGGCCAACTCAGCTCACCACCATAAGGCAGGATAAGAGGACTGTAGAGGAGTATGCCTCGGAATTTCACCGCTGGTGTTTTCCGTTGGGGTGGAACAACCCAGCCCTCAGGTGCCAATTCCAGGTAGGATTGGCTGACCATGTTAAGGACATGTTGGTGGCTTATCCTACCCCGGGCACTCTGGATGACGCCATCGCTCTGGCAGTTCGGCTAGACAGACTGTTTAGGGAAAGACGTCAGGAACAGGCCCTTTCTCCATTGCCCCGCCTTACTCCACTTCTCCGTTCTACCACCATCCCAGAACCTACGAGTGCGGCGATACCACCTGAGGAACCTATGCAGGTTGGGGCCTCTTCAGCGAGTGCTGTCAGTGACTGCAGGACCTCGCGTCGCACCCAGGGACTGTGCTTCTACTGTAGTGGAGAGGGTCATCTCATCCGTGAATGTCCTAAAAAGAAGCCCTGGCTGGAAAACTCCAGCGCCTAGGTGACTCGTGGGAACAGGTATTCCCTATGGTGTCAAAAAAGTGGTTGCTGCCAGTGAAAATTTCATATTTTTCTATGTGCGAATGTGGGAGTGCTTTTGTAGATTCAGGATCAGCTTCCAATTTCGTGGATGCTTCATTTGCTAAGCGTCTGGGCCTTCCCTGGAGGCCTCTAGTGGATCCTATGCGGGTCGTGGCTATTGATTCTACCCCGCTGGCTAAGGGCAATATTCAGTATTGCACTCCAGAACTTGAGGTGCTAGTTGGGTCTATTCATAAAGAGAAGTATATACTGTTCATCATGGAGGGCTTACCTGCTGATGTTGTTTTGGGGTTGCCCTGGCTTCAGAAACACAATCCTGTGATTGATTGGGAGTCTAGAGAGTTAATTAGGTGGGGTAAGCAGTGTTTTGACAAATGTCTCCCTATTGTTCTTGGTAATGCGTAAGTGGAGCAGATTTCTGCTGTTATTCGTGATTTTGCTGAGGTGTTTTCTAAAACCCAGTCTGAGAGGTTACCCCTGCATAGGTCCTATGATTGTGCTATCGAACTGTTGCCTGGGGTAAGGTTTCCTAAAGGCAGGATATATAACTTGTCAGGTCCAGAGAGAACTGCTATGAAGCAATACATTACAGAGAGTCTACAGACAGGTCACATCCGGACTTCGGTGTCTCCCATGGGTGCAGGCTTCTTCTTTGTTAAGAAAAAAGGTGGAAGTCTCCGCCCATGCATTGATTATCGTGAGCTCAGTAAAATAATGGTAAAGAATCAATACCCCTTACCATTGATTCCTGACCTTTTTAATCAAATCAAGGGGGCTAAATGGTTTTCCAAACTGGACCTAAGAGGGGCTTATAACCTTATTCGCATCAAGAAGGAGGATAAGTGGAAGACCGCATTTAATACCCCAGAGGGCCATTTTGAATAACTTGTTATGCCTTTTGGGTTGTGTAATGCTCCCGCAGTCTTCTAGAACCTGGTAAACAATGTTTTCAGAGAACTCATTGGTCATTGTATGGTGGTATATCTGGATGACATTTTAATTTATTCACAGGAATGGCCGTCACATGTTAAACATGTGCAGCAGGTTTTGAAAATCTTAAAGCTTAACAGTTTATTTGTCAAACTTGAGAAGTATGTTTTCGGGGTTCAGGAGGTACCTTTCCTGGGATATGTTTTGACTCCTAACTCTTTTCGCATGGATCCCGGGAGGGTGCAGGCAATTCTTGATTGGGTTCGTCCTCTCCCCATACCCGAGCACCCATGGACCCACATCTCCATGGACTTTATGACCGATCTTCCTGCCTCTGAGGGTAAGACGGTCATTTGGGTGGTGGTGGATCGCTTTAGTAAGATGTGTCATTTGCTTCTATTAAGAGGTTTGCTGTCGTCCAAGAAGCTTGCCAAGCTTTTCATCAAACACATTGTCAAACTACATGGGTTACCCGAGTATATTGTTTCGGACAGAGGGGTCCAATTTGTGTCCCATTTCTGGAGATCTCTCTGTAAGGCTCTGGGTATCACCCTATCCTTCTCCTCGGCTTTCCACCCTGATACTAATGGGCAGACGGAGAGGGTGAACCAAACCGTTACACAAAAACTTAGTTGTTTTGTCTCTGATCAGCAGGCGGATTGAGTTAGATACTTACCGTTAGTGGAATTCACGATTAATAATCAGGATAATAGTTCATCTGAGGACGCTCCGTTTTTTTGCAACTATGGTTTTCACCCGAGACATGCATCTTTATCCAGCGCTACGTCCGATCACAATGGGCTGGATGCTATCGTTAAAGATCTGTGCACAGTCTGGGCCCAAGTTCAGAAGATCTTGGTCAACGCCCAGAGCATCCAAAAAAGAAAGAGTGACAAGAGACGTCTTTGTTCTAGTGGTTTTGCTGTGGGCAATAAGGTTTGGTTGTCCACCCAAAATCTTCGCCTAAATGTGCCTTGCGGTAAATTAGCTCCACGATTTGTGGATCCTTATGTGGTGCAAGAAGTGGTGAACCCGGTGGCATACCGTCTTAAGTTACCCCCCTCCCTCCGGGTTCATAAAGTTTTTCACCATTTACTGTTAAAGAGGTACATTCCGCTTACGATTTCACCTTCTATACCGCCTCCTCCTGTTAATGTAGAGAGTTAGTTGGAATACAAAGTCGCCCATATCTTAGACTCCCATATAGTGCAGAGGTCCTTACAGTACCGTATCCACTGGAAGGGTTATCCACGCTGAATCTCTGATCAGGGAATTCCACGACTCTCACCCGGACAAACCCAAACCAGGGAAGGGTCCAGTGACCCCTCCTAAAAGTGGGGTTACTGTCACGGCGCACGTTTCCGCCGTGAAGCAGCAAGGCACGGTAGGGGTTAATCCCTCTGGTCAGTCGACACACCCAGGGAGAGCCTGGGCTGATGAGCTTAGGATTGACAGCTGGGCTCCTATTCAAGTCAGAGGGTGTGTCGCACTGGCCAATAGCGGGGCCTAGAGGCCGCAACAATCATCTTCTGGGGCGGGCTCCAGTAAACTCATTTAAACTCCCTCAGTTCTGTTTGTCCTTGCCTGAGAAAGGTTCTCCCTTGTGCTTCCCCTATATTCGTTTCCGTCCTACGATTTTGTACTGCGTGACCTCCTGTGTTTTTGACCCTTGGCTTGTTTACGGTTGTTCTCCTGGTTTCTGATTTGTTACTTTGGCGTACCCGTACCTTTATCGACCCGGACAGTCTGACTCTGCGCTTCCCTGACGGCCCTGCACGTAGTAGTGTAGGGACTGTCGCCCAGTTGGGGTATGCCATTTAGGGCAGCACGCCAAGTAGACAGGGACAGTGGGCTGGGTGGTAGTCAGGGCCCACTTCACCTCCTCTGACGTGACAGTTGTACTCACTTCTGTGAGATACTGTGTATGGTTATAATATTGATGGTTGACTTTGACAGGGTTATTTTATTAAACTAAGCACTGTCCATATGCCCTGTTGGGGCATATAGACATCATAGAACACGGTGCTCCACTCAGCTTCCCTCACGAGTCAGAACATTTACAGGCCAGCTCTCATGTTGGCCATTATTGTGTTACCAGAACAGAGATTTATATAAATGGCAGTGTTTGCTGAATGAGAGCTGGTTTGCTCTGATTTCTCCCAGCAGATTTAGATTTTTGCCAAAGATGCTGGGTGCCTGCAGACATCACCTAATTGCCACGCTAACTTTAGCCTTAAACTTTACAATTCTAAAATTTTGAAAATTTTGCAAATGTGTTCTAGGCACTAAAAAAGCTACACAAAAGCAATGGGAACACTCATGGGAGGCTCAGCTTTGCCTGTATCGGGTCATATTATAACAATTTTTATAAAGTTTAAAACAACTAAAATTTGTCAACTCTGAGAAATGTTTAAAATGACCTCCCGATGTAAATCCCTCATCTATTTAGAATTATTTATATTCCTTCCAAATTTAATGACATATTGTGGAAGCAAAGGTACATAATCAATGAGACAAGATGAATATTTTGTCTCAGAGTGCAATCTTCAGTTGATATATAGGTCATCTCTGCATTTTCCAGTTTGGGAAAAGGAAACACCATCCCATTTGCCTCAAGCACTTCGGGATGAACCCTAAAAGTGAAAGCAAATATTTGGGGTTGATTAGATTAGGGCTGACAAAAAATTCCCACCTTGATTACCCCAAAACTTTGCAGTAAAAAGGAATAACACACCATAATGTAAATACATCAACACAGAAATTAAGTGACCATTTACCAGCATGATAGTATACGACAGTAATGCATATTTGTCCATATGTTCATATTAGATGTTTATATTACTTCTTGATTTAACGGCAGGGTCTATTTGGAAAAGGAGAAGAGACTTGTTCGTACAATCTGCTGCGGTTAGTCAAAAATCTACTTTCTAGGGGAACTACAGCAATAGAAAAGAAGGTTTACTTCGATACTGGGACAAACCAGAAAAGATTATGTACTGTACAAGTGTGTTCCATTACAAAGTAGTGAAAGTGTAACTCTCTTATTGTGTCATTTTTATTTGATAATTCTTTGCACACAGATTTATTCTATACAAATATATGACTGGATGAATGAAATTTTAAGAAATTGGTTAAATAGGGGAAAAAGCAAAAGTCTTCTAGGTAAAAAAGAAGTGTTGTCTCCTTTGAGGCAAAAATGACTACAAACAACAAGGGGAGTTGCCATCTTCATGAAAAAAAGTTTGGATTGTGAAAGGTTTTGACTGGAGGACTTTCTTTTCAACCACATCTTACAATGTAGTTAATTATTCTATCAATACAGATTAAAGTAATTTAACACTTTGATATGCATAATAGGAGGTGTCTTATTCTATCTTGCACTTAAAGGTTTTTTTTTCAGAGTAAAGCTGTATAGTCTTGATAGAAGAACCATTGAAAATTCAGGCAAATGGAAAATTATATTTTTTTTGATTTGTAGTATAGTAAACCCTCCTCCCCCACTGTTTAGGGAAGATTGGGTACCGGGTCAATTTTGTAATCTTTTATCCAAATGTAAATTTCTGTAACAAATGCTCCATTTTAGCATAGATGAAAAAAAATTGGATAAATAAAATGAAGTACTATAATGCAAAATTAGTGAAATCATGAGGTTTTGTTGCAGAAGGAATTTATTTTTTTATTTAGGAAAAATTTAAGAAAAGGGTTTTCACAGATTTCTGATTCCCCAGTTTTTAAACTAACCATATGTAAATATTTCCCTTGAAACTTCTCAAAAGTGGTTTAATTGGATCTACCATGCCCCAAAATGTACATTTTCTTTTTAGCAGACAAAATTTGTTGCAACAATCAAAACAATGAGACAAAAACTGCAAAAAAAAAAAGCTATTGGCTTAACTTTTCCCAAAATTTGGCAGGGGTTAAGTTAATAACTCCAGCATAAAGTGTTTTTTTTTAAAAAGGTTCACGTTTCAATAAGAATAATCTTAGCCAAATACTTTTTTATTACGCGAAGGGAAAGATGGTTATTGCAAACCATTGTACGGGTTCTGTAAACTATTTTAAATTTAAAAAAAAATTACATTTATTGAAAAATTCCATTGCTTACCAAACACTTCACTAATGAATCGCTGATTATTCAGTTTTCCACTTTATTTAGGTGCTTGATGGATTTTTTAACACTCGAAAACAGTAAGCAAGTGACCTAATTGCTGAAGACTCATTTACTGCACTGATGCTTTACATTTGAATTTAGAGAGAACATGTAGCAACAGAGACAGGCTAATGCTTTGCAAATACTGGGCCAGGAACAAGCTAGATACAGCCAGATGGATTAGTTTAGTTTACTATACAGTTTTGACTGAGAAATCCTTTAACAAATTGTCCCCATACTGATAAGTAAAAAATTGTCTTATGTCTAAAAAGGGGTTCACATTATAAAATGGTTATAGCATAATGCTAGGAGGTCATCACTTTTTGATCACTAGGAGTTTTTTTTCCGGGCCACCTTATCATTAAATGAAGGGGTCATGGGTGGTCCCTTTTTCTGAAAATTTGGGGGTTTTCTGATGGACTACAAATTACCGATTTTGAGAAAGAAGCAGACCGCAATTCCCGGCAATATGCATTAAATTTCTGTAAAGGGAAACCCCTTCAATTCTCTTTGTTTTTTATTTTTTTTCTCTACAAGACAACCCAATTTTAGTGTCAAGGGTATGTCTGCACGCATCAGGGAAAAAACGGCCCTTAAAGCGGCCGTTCTTTCTCTGATCAGGACCCCGGTTTTGTCACGCTTTGTGCAAAAGCCGCGGCCCCCTTCTGTTTTCCCGACGCTTCCCCCAATAGCAAATTTTATGGGAAAACGTCAAGAAGACGAGAAGCACCGGCTTTACAAATGTTTTAAATACGCCGTGCCGAAAAACGGGCAGAGAAAAGACGAGCTGTGTGACAGCAATCGTCTTTTCTTTGCCCCTCTATGGCACCAATGACGATGTATCCCGGCGCTTTTTTAAAAAAGAAAGCCCAGGTCGATCGAATCATTGAGTGGGACATTTGCCAAGCAATTTTTAAATAGAAATTTTAATTCCTTTCCAAAAAAGGTTTTTGGTTCAAATGATGGCAACACAGTAATGTTGTGTAAAACCCTAAATGGTACCTCGTAATAAAAAATTTTTGGGAGTGTATGTACATTATCAAGTAAAAAATAAGTAGCTAAGTAGCTTCAGAATAATCTTTTGATGCTGCTGTCTGGAAGTAGAAACTTTAAATAGAAATTTTTGGGAAATTTTATTCAGTATCAACTGTAACAGCAGATAGAGAGGTCAAAAGCAAAGCTTTAAAGTACATGACAGACAAGTGCGACCAGAAGAAGAAAAACAGAATTAAACTTTGGTCCTGCGTCAGCCATGGCCCCACACCAGGCCCCGGGATTGCTCATAATCCCCGCGTCCCCCGCCAAAAATAACCCCCCTTCCCAGCTCCTGTTTTCTGCGCGACTTGCTGTGTGAATGGCAATGTCCCGCTTTGGGGGTGTCATGGTAGGTCTTTGAAAAGGGGCCCGCGGCCAAAAATTGGCCAATTGCCAGGTGCTGAAACTTAGCTTGTCTCCATTCTTGACTTCCCCCAAGATCTTTGTATCCGTGCCCCGCAAAAGCCGCGAAAATTGTGTTTCCCGCCCCTGTACCCGAACCTCTGCCCGTGACTTGACCATGTTGCTTGCTGCATGCAATGACAATTTTGCCCCGTCCCCGATACACTTCTTGATTGTACCTGCACACCGACTCCACCAAGCAAGCATGTCAGAGGTGTGACTGAGAGTCTCCCCCCCCATAAACCTAAGCCTTGTGGTTGGCTCTGGGGGAATTCCCAGGGACTCCTTAGACCTTTCTCCGAGCGGCTAATACCCACTTGCGGAAATCTGTAACCACACCCCCATGTTACATTATGCAAAAAATATAAAATAAGATTTTTCTAGGAAAACAACCGAAACAGGACATAAACAAAAAAGGGGGAATAGAAATCAATGCAGCTAAAACCTAGTTTAACGGGGTTTCGCCGCGGCCGGTCCCCCCGGACCCCCGGGCGCACCCCCGCCCCCCGCGGCAGGTTCCCCGGCGGGGACGGGTGCCCCCGCGGGTCCCACTGTCCCCGTGGCCATCCTCCCGTCTCCTCACTACCCCCGCTCCCTTCCTCCGTGTCCCCTGCTGGCCGGAATGTGCATGGGCCCCCTAGCGGGGCGCGCGCGCTCGTTTTGTAGATTTAAAAGGGACAGTGCGCCCGGGAATTTGGTAATTGCCCACGCTGTTT